>JAUBNQ010000004.1:5957447-5989792 GCA_032353495.1 Ctenopoma kingsleyae | reverse complement strand
ACATGGCTGATTTTGTCAGTTACTGTCCTACAGACTCTCACAGCTACTCTAAACAGGAATTGACCTTAAGACTGTAGATGAATTGATCAAGGGTGTATTTTATTGCTTATGAGTTCATATTTTCATTTTATTTTACTGCTGAATATACATCCATAACTTTAACATGCTGTTCTTGCCCTGTTTCTTTCTGCCAGGTCCCCAGCGCGATGTCGAAGCAGTAAAACAATTCATCTTAAATATGTTTCTCAGTCTCAATTCAAACGAGAAAAAAATCATCTACTCCCACTTCACCTGTGCCACGGACACAGACAACATTCGATTTGTCTTCCGCGCGGTGAAGGACCACATCTTGCAAGAAAACCTAGAGGTGTACAACTTGGTTTAAAACAGTGGTGTTGCTGCTGTAATTCAATCGGCTTTGTACAGCTGGCAGTCAGGAGAGCTCTGCAGTGATTCAGTTTGCCTCACACTGCTACTGAACACTATCATCCAAAACAGGAAATTGAGAAGCTACAGAGCTTGTCGTGAAATGACTATACTACTGATGTATTTCCAATTTTTCTGTTAGGCTCTTTGAAAATGGATGTGTCCAGCTATAATGAAGTGTGTCCTGACAATTAAAGTGCTGCCTTAGTGAGGAGCCTATTACAGTATGCACTCTGAAATTTATGGAGCTCTTTGTGAACATTTTTCAGCAGTAACGGTATGAATGCACATGGATGGACTGAAATGGGAAAAAAAAGTATTTCAGTGGCCTCAAAAGCCTCTGAGGACTAGTAATGTACCAGGTCTCTGCTTCAGGGAATCTGCAGAAGTGAATGTAGACTGCAATGCAGCACCTGATGTCACTAACCCAAGTTAGTCATAGTCTTTTTTTTAAGTTAAACACAATTTGAAATACTCTAAATGCTTAGTTTGTATCTTGACTTAAAGGGAGGGTCATAATTAACACTAACGATACATTTACTTTTTTATAGATGTCGGTTTGCACATTTTTCTTTTTGTAGCATTGGCTTTTTTTGCTGCTCTTCTGTACATTTATATCTTGCTCAGACACAGTTGTTTAAAAGTTCACTTGACTTTGTACACTCAACATTTTTCAGTGTTAAACTACTTTTTGCTACTTTTTTAAAAATTTAATTAAACACACATTTTAAAAGGACATTTTAAAAGTTGGCAAAGAAATAGTGATCATTCAATCCAGGGACTATTTGACTGGATTATTTCAGTTCTTTTCTTTGCCTAAAAATAATTTGCTAAATGTCTTTTGCCCTGCTATTCAACCATATTCATATTATAAATATCAAATGGTACAGTATTTTCTATCATAAATGTTTTGTATCAAGCTCAGTGTTGAAACAGTAACTGCTGAAGAGAGATGTTCTGGTAAATATTCTCTAAGGCATTAATGTAGTGTATTCTTGATCTTAATACATAGAGTACACTATTCAGTGGTATCAAATGCATGAATAAAAAGCTAATGGGAGCATACCCACAGTACTAATGTTTACACAACCCTTTTCTTCTAGTTAAAATAATTACAGTCTAATTTGTACGGCTTAATTTATGGTTGTATTTCACTGTCACGGTACTATCTTAATGGAGTCTTAGTGTTGGATAAATAAACATTTTGCAGTTCATTTGCTGCTCAGGTTTTCATTCTTTGCCTGTGTTTACAAATCAGCTCTGGCACATTGTTGGTTTGCCATTCAACTGTTTGTCTTCTTGGCTGCACAGTCAGCTCATCTGGAGCAGCAGGTCCATATTTTATGTGTTGTACACAGGGCAATGTGGTTTGGCAAGGAACCTTAATTTCTAATGTGGGAGCAGCGCATGGTTTGTGGTGTGGATGAAGGATGCATAGGTTGTCCATTTCACACTTTATCAATCCAAAATCAGCTCTAATCTGAACCCATCTTTCAGTCTGCATTCAAGCCTTATTGATTAATGTTATTATTTCTAATCAATTTTGTCTTTAAAAACGCAGAAAACGGACTCATCATTTGAAATACTTATAAATGACTCAAACTAATATTTTAACTTGTGTTGTCTCTAAACCTGTTATTTTTAATCATTTCTTTGAGGACTAATCACACAGACACACGCAGTTTTTTTAATATCAGTAATTATACATATGTTAAAGCACTCATTATAATCCATTATCCCAGCTTAATCAAATGTGGTCTGCAGCCCAAACAGTTGGGTGGACACACTGCAGTGTCTGCTGAGGCTGGAACTGTTTTATTAGCAGTTACCAGTTATTTTCCTATTTCATCGTGTAATTGTTTGTGATATCAAATATCAGAAATCTATTAAACTAATGTGACAAAGAACCTCCAGTGCACTTAAACTCCCTGTGGTGTGTTCACTGTGGTAGAAATCTTAGCTTCTTCCTCTTAGGAGCCGATGCATGTGTGAGATATTTTGAAACCTAATCAAGATGTTAGCACTGCAACTGTCCTCTGTTATGTTCTCCCTCCTATACACATTGTGCACAAAGATTCAGCGGCCCATGGGAACATGGATCTGCAAGCAGATTTCCTTTCACTGAGAGCCTGCCCTTCACCCATCCACCCGCCTCCTGAGCGCAGCAGGAATGTGAAATGCACCTGAACAGGATCCTGCAAGAGGAAGAATGACTGCAGAAAGTCGCCAACCCACCTGTTCCGGGACACAAGTTTCTCTGGCAGGACCCACACACACACACACACACAAAAAAATCACCATCCAGTCATTTCACTAATCCCCGTCAGCTGTGGCGTAGTTCAAACAAAAGCTGCTGGTAAACTCTGAGGAAAAATGGGAGAGTGTTGCCTGTCCGCCGAGGACGACGAGAAGCTGAAGATACACAGAGAGATCGAGAGACAACTTCGACGTGATAAAAGAGATTCTCACCGGGAGCTGAAGCTGCTGCTTTTAGGTGAGTGTCAGTTTCCACATGTTCAGTCACTGCGACGGAAACTTGTGAACAACCACAGATTCACCGACTGAGACGCTCAAAAGTGGATTTCACAAATGAAACGGATTCCATGAAATGTAGATATTCACATTTAACTATTGTCTATACAGAGACTGAAAACTGATGCCATCACAGCCCGGGTGATTATATTTACAGTAATTACATTTTGAGTGTTAAATGAGGGGCCCAGATGTGCAGGTTTTACTTAAAACTAACACTTCACTGATATTATTCTTCAATCATTTTCTTTACAGATGAACAAAAACACCTGTAATAGGAGACTGTACTGTGATGACGATGCGTTCAAGTACAAGCTTCTGTGATTTGTTGAGATATAAAAATAAAATAGCTGTAGCTGACTTAAGTTTTATACATTTTATGTATTGTCCAGTGTTTCCTAGTAATTACTTACTGTGACCACAGTAGCTACGGTGTAGTTGTCAATTAGTTTATTGACAAGAAATTAATAGGCAGCTGTCATCATGAATAAATAGTTTACTAGTGATATCTTATCTTAACTGGTAAATCTTTTGTTGCATTTCTATGTCAACTGTAATAATAAAATTATTTTGGTTGGTTGGACAAAACCAGAAATTTCTTAACTGTGCTGACCAAATCTGTATCTGATATGATAGTTAAAACAATATCACATAACCCAACTGTACTGAACGGTAAGAATGAATCTAATTTAGACTTTAACGAAAGACAGGGAAAGTTGTTGCTGGGAGGGCTTAAGGCTACCAAAAAAAAAAAAGAAAAAAAAGTGAGATCTAGACATGGCCACTGCCTCATGATCCAGTGCCAGAAAATAGCTGATATATTTTTATATTGTGCTTGTAGAATTGTTTACATCCAGAATTAATAAGGTGAAATCATCCTTATCTATTTTAGTTTCATAATGAGTAATACCTGAAGGGCTGGACAAGATACCAGAGCATAGCAGAGCAGCGAGGGGAAGGGAAAGGTGGAGCATCGTAAATTAATTTGAGAATCTTAAACAAAACACAGAATTTCTAGGATGGAATAAACTGGAGATCTATGAATTTTAGAGTTATTTAAAGTTGTTAGTCATTTCACTGAAACCGAAAAATAAAATTCATCCTCTAGGAAGCTTGATGCATAGAAAGGTTTGGGGATATTTTATTCTGGATCAGAGTGGTGAACTGACTGAGAGACACAGAGATATAGCCGTTCCTAGTGGGTGGATAAAGAATGTATTGACTCACCTGGGTTAAACTGACAAACCCAGCAAATAACAGAAATATCTGGACTGAAAGATAACTAGGCTCTGGTATGTGTTTTGGGCTGCACTGTTCTTTAGGAAGTAGTTACAATTTACCATCTGCATTCTTCAAATAGTTGTTGAAGCCTCGATGAGTCAGTTCCTTCCAGTTTTTCTTTGTTCACATCAAGCTAGACTGCTGCATATTTTCAGAAGACTAGACTGCGAGCATTTATCGTGTTAATCTCTAATAATAATAATAATAATAATAATAATATTGCTGTAAAAACCATGCTAGGTCAATATAACATGGTAGAACATAACTGGGTGTCTTTAATGTGTTGTTTTCATTAGTTTTAGCTGTCTGAATAATCTAAGTTAAAAGTGCACCCTGCAGAGCATAAAAAGAGCAACATGTCGACAATCATGATGAGAGATCTCCTCTTGCAATATAATACAGCTGATAATAGCTTTACACAAGGTCTGTTTTTTCCCTATAACTATCAAAAAGCCCACTTCTGAAACCTTGAATGTTGGTTATATTGGATACAAAACATTAAACACGAAGGTCTTTGTTTAAAGGTCAGCGCTACTTTAAACTTCAACTTGAGTTAGCCCGCTCAGAGAACAATATCCCCATGTAAAGGTCAGTCTAATGGTTAACATTTTTAAGCTTTTTAGGTGCTTAGCTGACATTCTTATCAAGAGTAATTTACAACCAGGAGGCAGGAAGTGGTTCACTGTTTCACTCAAGGACACATGGCTGTTGATAGACTTGTTTGGATCAATTGCAGACCTTAGAGTAGCTCAACAAAGAAGGCAACACAAAAATGACATATTTAATTTATCATCAATTTAACAGTCTTTCTGTTTTAAACTACTGTTTGTCTAAGTGCTAATACATAGAAGCATTAGTAATGAAATATGTTTTGTTTTATAGAAACAGATGAAAGGTTGTCAGTTTGCATACACCTGGAGAAACCAAGTATATATGCACATACACAAGCACACATTCTCCTTTCTATCGCTCAAGGGGAAAAATAATTAAAACCTGTGAAACTTGAACTTGCACTCTCAACATCGCAGCATTTTTGTTGCCGTTTTGTTGCCAAAAGCCTCTTTAGCTGCAGTCGACTGATGTTCAGACGGTGTATTTTTGGCGCACGTCACAGATGTCTTATTTCTGGCGTCGCTTTGAATTCTCTTCCATTCTACATTTTTTGGTCCCATTCATCTCATTTACCTAGGGACCGGTGAAAGCGGGAAGAGCACTTTCATCAAACAGATGAGGATCATTCATGGCAGAGGGTACAGTGAAGCTGACAGGAAAGGTTTCACTCGGCTGGTGTTTCAGAACATCTTCACAGCCATCCAGGCTCTGATCCAAGCCATGAAGACTCTACAGATTGACTACATCGATGACCAGAACATAGTGAGGAAAATTATGTTTTTTTAACAAGACAAAACTGATGTCTTTTGTAGCAGTAAGCTCTGTGTTTCATTGACAGGTTAACAAGACCCTTTTAACATGCTCATGTCTATCAGTTACTGATGTTTAACATGACTGCTGTCTTAGTTTGCGTGTTAATCCAAAGTACTGGACAAACTAAATTTAAAATTTTTAAAGTTTGCCAAAACTTTGCAGAAGAAATTACATTTATCCTGAGGACACCATGAATATTTGTGCCAAATGTCATGGAAATGTTGTTGAGACATGTCACTGTTATTAGCCTTCATTGTTTGAGGATGTAGGTGTAATTTCATAATAATCAATACAAAAGTTGAGCTATTACAGTCTGAAAGTGGTGTTCTATCCAACCAAATGTCCACGGAGCCACACCACTCATTCCAGCCTGGCTAAACATTTTGAGATTTTGCTATTGTCCACAAAATTCATCACGTCCTACATGGGGTTCTGCTGCAGTTCTCACCATCCTAAAGATCTATTTATACTGTAGGTCAGTAAAAAAGTCCCTGTGGATGTTTTGTATGTGTCAGAACCATGCAGAGAAGCTGAGCCAAGTGGAGGCAGAACAGGTGTCTACTTTAGAAGCCTGGCAGGTGGACGCCATTAAGAAGGTGTGGAATGACCACGGTGTTCAAAAGTGCTACGACCGCAGGAGGGAATTCCAGTTATCTGACTCTGCCAAATAGTAAGACTATTATACACTTCACAGTAACGGTGCGGATGTCTGTTTGATGTTCTCTTCTACTCAGTCACATTTGTGTCAGGATATTAAACTGGATGCATTGTTTTTGACTTTCAGCTATCTGAGTGACATGGACAGAATTGCAGCCTCATTATACATCCCCACCTTGCAGGACATCTTGAGGGTCAGGGTACCCACCACAGGCATCATAGAGTACCCCTTTGACCTTTCAAAAATGATCTTCAGGTAGTACTTTATCTGCCACAGTAGAACTGATTCTGTGTAAAACACATGAGTAAGAACTGTGCCCTTTGTTTGGTGTCTGCACCAAATCAGAGACCTCAATTCCCTAAATTTCCTTCTATGTCTGTGATGTTTGAAAAATTAAAGCAATAATTCAGCACTTTGGGAAATGTTCTTATGTACAAAAATGTCAGGTGTGGTTTCACAGGGAGTTACTATACCCCCGGCTGACCTTATGCTTTTCATCAGAAAGGGAAAGCTCACTTTCCTGTCTCCGCTGGAAATGGGAGCGTGCCTGTGCCACCTTGCACTTATATTTTAACATTTCTGACCTATTTTATGAAAGAATGAGAAGTGTGTAGAACGGACAGAGCAAGAGGAAACATCTGTGGCAATTACTTTATTTGTACAGCACAGACTAGCATCAGATGTGTGTGACACTCGTGGCGACTGGTTTGATGTATTATTTTAATTATGTCAACATATCAAAACAGAAGTTGGAGACTTTGGAGCCAGTCCAGTTTTCCTTGGCATGGGCTTGTTATTGTGTCACGCACTGACTATTACATATATGTTATTAATTAAATATGTATTATGCAGTTGTTTAAAAGGAAATGTTTGAATTCATGTTTATAAATCTCACTCAAACAAATAATGCCTGATCTAGTGAATTTTATGACAATAAATAGCTGTTTTTTTTCATATAAACATCAAGCTAAGGCTGTCAGTACCTTTGTATTAAAGATTTAGATTTAAATATATCTGTTATGTGATAATGTCTAATTATATGACCCATTATTATATGAATAGTTTGTTATTGAATTTCCTAAAATAAAAGCTGACATATGTTAATATTTAGTTTCAGAGGTGCGGCTGGACAGATTTTTTTTTTTTTTTTAAACTTTTGGACAGAGGCACAAATCTTTCCAATATGTATGCTAAGATAATCTAAACTCTAGTTTAGTGGGATTAATTATATCTAACTCTCAGCAAGAAAGCAGGTAATTGTAATTGTATATACCACAACGTCTAACTGTTTTGTTTTATTGCGTGCTCACATCTCTGTAGAATGGTGGACGTTGGTGGTCAGCGTTCAGAGAGGAGGAAATGGATCCACTGTTTTGAAAATGTCACCTCCATCATCTTTCTGGCGGCCCTCAGCGAGTACGATCAGCTTCTTTTTGAGAATGAGAAAGATGTAAGCTCAAAAGCCTTTGAGTTCTATAAACTTAAAAATTACAATTATTCTTTTACTTTCCAAATTTAAAAAATATTTCCATTCAGACAATATTGTCTGATCAGGTGACACATTCCTGTTGTCTAATATTATCTTCCCTTTCCTTCAGAATCGACTGAATGAGAGTCTCGCCTTGTTTCAAACCATCCTCTCGTACTCTTGGTTCCAGGAGTCCTCCACCATCCTCTTCCTGAACAAGACAGACTTGCTAGAGGAGAAAATCACACGGTCTCATTTGGCAACCTACTTTCCAGACTATCATGGTAAAACTTTACTGTCCATGTGATGAAACCGCATTCAAAGCTACAATAAACATTAAGTACTACAGCCCCAATTCCCAAAAAGTTGGGACGCTGTGTAAAATCTACATAAAAACAAAAATGCAAGTTAAAGCCATATATCAACAGGATCCAGAAACTCTGCTGTCTTCTCTGGGCCAAAACTCATTGCTTGCAGTCAAGGCCTTTCACCAGGTGAAAATATTTCGTCCATCTTGAAACGCAATATATGACAAAGAAGAGCCAGGACTGTTGAGCAGTGAAAAAAACCTATGTGAGACAAGAAGAAAACTGCAGCACCTGCTCATCTCCGTTCCTAGATGTTTACAGACTGATGTTAATAGAGAAGGGGATGCTACACAGTAGGAAACATGGCCCTGTCCCTGTCATCAATTTCAAAATTACCGTATTTTTTTATTCAAATGGTACATTTTCTCAGTTGAAACATTTTATATCTATGTTTTGTAGATTTTACGCAGCATCCCAATTTTTTTGAAACCTGGGTTGTTTTTAGTGCAAAATAAACACATAATTTGTGTCTGTTTGACCACTGAATTCACAGATGGAAAATTCGTCAGTAGCTATAGTGACAATTGATCAGTGATTTTCATTCAGTCACATAAACAAAGATCCCTTCTGATTTTATTACCCCCACAGGACCTCAGTGTGATGCTAAAGCTGCGAGAAAGTTCATCTTGGACATGTATGTGAAGAAGCACGCTGGGCATCATAAACCCCTTTACACACACTTCACCTGTGCTACTGACACAGAGAACATCCGAATCGTCTTCAAAGACGTCAAGGACACACTTTTCAGGGATAACCTCGAAAAGTTCAACCTTGAATAAGCGAGATTGTAAAGCAGGACTAAATGCTGGTTTCACATTTATGAACAAGACAGCTGGTTACGGTTATATGTAGTAGAACATCAGACAGCAGTGTCAGGTATTTATCTCAGTACTGTATAACACAAACATTGTGTGGCATATTGTGCAACATCATGAATGGTAAAACCAGCTTAATTGATCCAGTAAAGAAATGGACAGCTACAGTTTCAGTTAACCTTCATACTGAACTAATACAAACTGGTTTCTTTTATACCATTAGCTTGACAGAGAGTCACAAATTGTTATCAAACTGGTTTGACAAAGTCAGCAAGAATGCAGCCTACCCTGCCTTACAAAGCTGCGGGAGGAGGAAGTAAAGGACAGACTGCCAGGAAGTTCAGGGCCTTAGCTTATATTAATGCTATTGGTTTTACACTCACTGGCCTTTTTATGCGGTACACATGCAGTCTACTGTAACCCAATACAGCAGCTCTGCCATGAATTATACTCAAAGTTATCATTTAAAATGTTTTTGCCAGCCTATTTATGAGAAAAAACATTAAACACCTTCTTTATATAATGCACCCCAGTATGACTCTACCACCCTCTATGACATGAATAATAAACACATGTTGTTGTAGACTTATCACATGACCTACCTGTTTCAACAGAAACTGAGAAATTATAACCTTGTAAAAGAAGAATTCACAGCAGAGCTGCTGTATTGGATTGCATTAGATTGTACAGGTGCACCTAATAAAGTGGCAAGTGAGTAAATGTGTGCAACAACAATGTTGTTTTAGTTTGTTTTCCCCAAATTTCACTGACTTTGTATAATATATAAACCAAATATATGTTTTTGAAAAAACTAGATTGTGCACTCTTGCTTATTTTTACAGAGAACCTTATTCTGACAAAAAAATATATCTATATATGTTCTCTTTTATGATATAAGTTGCATAGCACTAATTAGCCCAAATGTTTTTGGACATATCTACTCTGTGCTTGAGCTCAAGGTGTGGCCACAGTGATTTGCAGGCAGTGGTAACAACCTTTGTACCAAACAATGGTCACAAATGTGCAAAGGCCTGACAGGCTTGTCTCTCTCTCCCTGTCTGTTGGGGCGGAACACTGGTAAGTGAAAAGAGACGTTCGATGAGATTAGACCTGTGGGGAGAACGATACCTGTTTCATAACGACGCTGTCGCCAAAATTGTATTTGCTTTGAGAATATAGTTTAACGGTTGGGAAGTTCAGTGACAATGCAGAATTTACTTGAAGCCTCTTTATAAACAGTGGAAGGGTAAGCTGCAGATATTTGGTTTGGATCAGTCACTATTTTCTTACCAATGTGTAACTGCACATAAAACAAGCCTATTATTATTTTTGAATCTTGTTAATGTTGTGAGAGGTAATAAAAACTCGTAGCTGCACAGTCAGGCTCACAAACCTATTGTCAGGCAGTCCCATACTCCTCACAGGTAGTAATAGCTCTGGCACCTACACACACATTTTATTCCCTCCAGTTGAGGGAAATAATGAAACAAAAACACACCCTCCAATTTTCCCATTGAGCTGCGCTGTCTGAGGAAGCTGCTGTGCAGGGAGCTGTTATAGCAGGTGATCGCCCTTATTTGGTAATGGCCCAGATCATGTGACTACAAAATGGTGGAAGCTGTGAGCTGTTTTTAAGCTGAGCATCTCCACCGACAGGCTGGTAGCAGGAAATAGGCAGGGAACTCGGTAGTACATCCATGCTCTGAGACGCAGGAGGACAGAGATTTCCAAGCCCCAGCAGTGGTGAGTAGATGGATCTTATTCTATGACGATAAAAAGAAGAGAAAAGGAGGGATATGTTCATTGTTTTTTTCCTCACAGCCAGCAGACAGGAAGAGAGAGAGAGAGAGGGAGGGAGGGGCTGCTGTCATCAGCACTGTGGTCCTGTGGATCTGAAGCAGCAGCAGCATCCAGTATGGGGGATGTTCATAACAGCTGCTGATGATTTTATATTCTGAAAGCCAGCAGTGTGTGTCCGTGTGCTCTTTTTGCATCTGTGTATGTGTAGGTGTGTTTGCACATACTGTACATATTCCTGTGAATCATCAGTGTGATGTCATCTCCACTGTCCAGGAATCAAGCACTCAGTCTGTTCTGTTGCAGCTACTAATGCAATCATATTTGTTCCAGGCTGAGTCTAGCATGGAGGAACAAGGATGTTTCTTTTTCATGCGAATGAGCACGTGACTCACTGTGAATTTGCATCCCTGCCCAATCTGTGCTCAGGCAAGCGTGCAGCCATTCAATTTGAGTCAGCGCTAGAAAAAGGCAGCGAGGAAAAGGAATGAATTGTCATGATGTAACAAGCCGTGTTCCTCCCCTCTCCTCAGCTTTCAGCATCCTCCCCCTCCTTCAGTTTAAATGGGAGGATTATTCACAAGGGAAGATGACCTTTAACCTCAAAATCTCCCCTCTCATTTTTCCCTTTCTCCCGTTACTACCTACTCACTTTATCTCTACTCCCTCCTCCTGACTATGGAAATCTACTAATCTGTTTAGATGAGTAAAATCAATACACCATGTGTTAACACACTTCCAGGTTTGTTTTTGTATCATAATAGTCCATTTAATAACGGTAATTATGCTCTTACAGGTCCTCCTGGGGATAGACCTGCCATCAGAGAGTAAAATGAACTCTGAGGGTGAAGGAAGACCAGGTGAATATAAATCAACTCAATCATCACACTCAGAATTACTTTTTATTTCTCAAAGATTATGATGGCCTTGGTGAATACCTTTTTTTACTGTGCTGTTTTTTCCAGTCCCTCCTACCTCTCTACCCCTGCAAGGAGGTCCCAGCCAAAGAAAAAAGTTATCTGCCCCACGCATCAGCCTGTCACTGGACCAGAGCGAGGATGACTTAGGGGAGACTCCAGATGATCTCGACATTAACGTTGACGACCTCGACACTCCAGATGAGGGGGATTACCTCGACTACACAGACCATGAAATGGACTGGGAAGGTGGGTCTTTCAGAATACAAATAATATCAGTATGACCCCCCACAATCCTGAATCAGCATGATCCTGGAAGAAGCAAGATGTGCAAAAATGCTGATGTGGACAATTGAAGACTATAAGATTGCATTAGAGTTTGCAGTTTTGCCTGGCGTTTGCAGCTTTTTGCTGACAATAGTCAGCGTTTTCTTGCTAGAATCTTATTTTATGACATAAAACTAGTGAAAAAGCAATAATATATGATGTCAAGAATGTTGAAGCCCATATTATAGTATTTCATTTAGTATTTTATTGTACTTAAACTTCTAAGCCTGGCTATAAATTTAAGACTCTTTTTCACATAACAGATTTTTACATGATGAGACGTAATAATAAAAAAACTGTAATGATGGTTAAATTTCATTTAGCAGTTTCATTTTCAGGGTCCTGATCATGTGCACACTGTCACCCTGTCATGACACTGACATGGAACCGAGCCATTCTTAATGGTTTTTTTTTTTTTAGTAAAAAGTCAAAATGTCTGCTGTGAAAAAGTCCTAACACAGTATTTTGTCTTTTATCATATCAGACCCCAATGCCGTCAGTAGGAGTGGGACAAGTGAGCATTACGATCCAATTCCGACATACAGCGCTGAAGAGGAACGCCAAGACGGCAAACTATGGAGGACAGTCATAATTGGGGAGCAAGAACATCGCATCAACATGAAGATCATTGAGCCCTACATGAAAGTCATCTCCCATGGAGGTGATAACATAATACAGTAACATGGTTAGGGTTTTATGTACACTAACATAACCTTGTTAGTTATGTACTCCTACTGTTGTCTGTGAAGATTCTCAGTCATCCAGGTGAAGTTGTCTGCTGTTGGTGCTGTACTTTCCAACACCTATTGAATCTAAATCTAAAAAGTCTTAGTCTGTTGAAATATTAGCATATAACTAGTTAAACGTGTTTAATCGTGGATATTTTTACGTGATATATGCTTAGATGCAATAGACTATGTGCAGTAGTAGCAGCATATTCTGAAAGTCATAATCTAAGGTGTAATCTATTATAAACAGTTATTGCCACCAGGAGCTAAGAAGTCGGCAGAATGAAGTCTCATTTTGGAAATGCCTCATCAAAAAATTTGGGAAATACAAGCTGTAGTTGAAGCCAATGAATTTACATCATACTGTGGCTATCAGAGAGGGAAGTCTCCACAAACAATAGTCTTCTGTCCGTCAAAATTTCCTACGGCCCTAGTTGATGTCTTCACATATATTTTTTTTGTCCAACTACTGTCTAAAAATCAAACATAGTCAGTCTATTGCCACATATGACCAATAATTTAAAGTAAAAAGTATTTAATTATTAAAACAGTTATCTTTTTTGTCAGTCAACTAATGAATTTATTATTTTTCTACAAAACAGCAAATTAAAGAATATCTACCAGAAAATGGTGTTTATCCCTCCAGCAGCTCTGCAGGGAGCTGAAGAATATTTGTTATGGAGCAAACCCAGCCCTGTTTATGTTGAGTTTTATTTCCCTGAATTTGTCAACCATCTACATCTGCATTAAGACTATTAAACTGAGGCCAGACATGGAGTCACACCATATTGGTTTCACAGATAGGGGCCCTGCTTTTCCCTTCCTTCTCTGTGGGGCCCTCTAAAACCCCAGGACCATTGGCTTGCACTCTGATAAGCCTACGCCTTAAGCAAGCATTTACTTTATTTTCATTATTAGTGGAAATCGGACCCTTAACCATAGCAGCACATCATTTTCTTCCCCAGTGTGTGCGCTCTGTGCTGTGGACTTAAATGAAGCACAGCCACTCGATGGAAAATAGAGATTTCTGTCACTGAACAGTCAACATCACAAGCTCTGTCATTTAGATAAAAGACCCTCTGTCTGAGTGACACCAACTTTGCAGATGAATGGGCTGTTAAATAAAAGGAAATTGCATTAATCTGAAAAGTAGTGAGAGGAAACAGGACAGAGAGACAATCAGACAAAAGATACTCAGATTGGCAGAAAAATAGAACAAAAAGAGAGGGAAATGAGCGAGCAGTCAAGTTATGAAAACTATGCTAATTAGTACTGAGCTCACACCAACACAATGGAACAAGGTCAGGTTAACTCTTATTTTTCTTTTTATGTGTTTTTATCAAGGCTACTATGGCAGTGGAGTAAATGCCATTATAGTGTTTGCTGCCTGTTTCCTGCCAGACAGTGACAGAGAGGACTACCATGAAATAATGGAGAACCTCTTCCTGTGAGTATCCAGTCATTTACTTTATGATTTCAGTATGCTGCACAGGTCTACCTTCTGATCAGTTCAGTCATTTTACCTAATCTAGTGCCATTATCAGGTTGACATTTTAATTGGCTTCTAGTCTCCATGGCACAGAGATGCAAATACCTGCAAAACAATTTCCATTCTTTTCTGCCTCAGTTGAATTTTGTGTTTAGTGCTAATTAGCAAATGTTTGTGTGTGAATACAGTAAGGATGGTGAACATGCCTGCCACACTACAGCATGTTAACATTTTAATTGTGATCATATTAGAATGCTGAGATTACAGTTAGCTGAAAGCATTACTATAGTTTCACAGAGTTTTAGAGCTGCGGTGCTGTAAACTCGTAAGCCCATTCTATACCCCTTTTGGGGCTTAAAAAACAGGTCCCTGATGTCTGCAAAACGTGCCTGGTAATTTTCATGTGTGTCCACAAATGTATTTGGTGTGTGTCTACATACACTGGATATATGTGTACAAAAATGACCAAAGAGTGGATTTTCTTGTAATATGGGCTCTCTGTCAAGATTTAATGCTGTCCTAGTTTAATTTATGCGAAGCAAATATAAAAGACATCCCTTTAAAGATGCATTGAATCTCAAATATATATTTAGCAAAATGAAAGATGCTACCTAATTCTTTAAATCACACAAGCTACAAGACCCTCATGTGTAAGCCGAACTCTAAATAAAGTGACAGAAATAAAGTCATAATCTAACTTGTTTGGTGAGACCTCCCATGTTGATGCCTTCACTGTTGTTCTGGCACTGTTGCAGTGGTTGGGATCCCACAGGCTGTTCTGTGAAAGATATTGAGTAAGCTGGCATATCGAAGAGTTTTGGATAGAAATGAAAGGAAGTAAAGTGTAGTATCTGCAGTTTCTGATGCCAGATGGCTTGAGGTCTGAATCCTTGTGAGGAGGAGTAACTTTAGCTTAGTGGTGAACGGTATGCAGTTTGATGTCGGTGGGAGACGATCACAATAGTCACAATGAGGGAGTATCAGCAATGTTGGGTTGTAAGCTGGAGAATGACATTGGATCAGGAGGAGTTAGGAGTCAGACCGAGTCCAAAGTCATTGAAGTTGGAGGAGTTACTGAGGAGACTGGAAGGACTATGGCAGCTGAGGATATTGTCAACTTTATTTTCAAAGGAGGCAACAAAGTTCCCTGCTGATCATGAAGAAGGAGGTGGATTGAGGAGAGAAATGAGAAAGAGGTAACAGTTTCTTTTTGGTTTCGGTCAGAGAATTGGATTTTAGATAGGTGGAAGTCTGACTGAGCTGCTGAGATTGATGCAGAAAAGGAAAAAAAAGAAATGAAATTCAAAGCAAAACACTTCATCCATGCAGCAACATTTGTACCAGTTTCTTGTACCTGACATCAGAGGACAGAAAGTTTTACCCTACTGTCAGTTTTTCAACACTGCACCATTTTGACATATGTGACAATGTTTTTAAAGTGGGAATGAATGCCTTATGGAACAGATTTTATAGGACAGGTAATGTGACAGTTTTGGCAAGAGGTGTGTTGCTCCAGCTTGATAAAGTGAGAAGATAAAGATTTGATGTTTTTTGTTGATTATTTTGTGTAGAGTAAATTGTCATTGTTGTACTCGGCTTTCAGCATATTAAACTGTGAAGTTCTTTTAGCCAAGCAGGCGCAATTAGGTCATCTTGGCAATATTGATGTGACCAGCGGTATTTGGTACACAAAAATCTGGTCTCAAGCAGTGTTAGATGGACGGAAATGAAATTTAATACAAACATGTTCCCCCCCATCTTCATCTTTTTTTTATTTGCACCATAATCAGGTCAAAATAGTTAATTTGTCTGTTTTTATGACCAAATACATTCCCATCAGCTTCAGTTGGTCTTAACATTGGCATGTGTGCATTGTCATGGCATGTAAACATGCTGGCCTTGTACTAAACTGTACCAACATCATTAGCAAGGCTGCAGATCTTTGTCTAGTTGAATTTTAGCTTCCTAAACATATGTGCAGAGCATTTTTAAAAAAGTTTTCCTCACTGAGTCCAGAAGAAACATGTCATGATCACTGAGTTTTTATGTACTTGTGTGCGTCTTCAGCTATGTGATCAGCACCCTGGAGCTGATGGTGGCAGAGGACTACATGATCTTGTATCTGAATGGAGCCACGCCTCACAGAAGAATGCCTGGCCTTGGTTGGCTGAAGAAATGTTATCAGATGATTGACAGGAGGTCTGTCCCCTTCAATTACATTTGTAATGTGACTCTGATTATGTGACAGACAACATTAGCGTTGTACTGTTCAACTCTCAAAACATTTGTACATGGTGTAAATGAGCTTCAACGTGACAATTAACATGTGATGTGTTATCTCCAGGCTCAGGAAGAATTTGAAATCCTTCATTATTCTCCATCCATCATGGTTTATAAGGACCATTCTAGCTATTACCAAGCCTTTCATCAGGTAAAAATAATTGTTGGCATCACTGGTTGATATCTCGACAATTATTGCATGATTCTCTATGGAAACATCGATTCCCACAGAATGAATTTGAGTGACTTTGGTGATCCCTTGACCTTTCATCTGGCACCACCACAAATTTGTCTTTTGAATGAATTGCTATGAAATTTCCTGCAAACGTTCACTTCAGGATACTTTGCTTACTTACATGTTTCCTCTAGGGCCAACATTATGTTAAATGTTTAATGTACCCAATACTAACCAAATACTTCAGTTCACTGTTCACTACTAGTTACACATTATACTGTGCTAATTAGAGATTAATACAAAAAGGTGAACACACCTAACATCTGTATATTAATGTAATTGTTAGACTAGCATTTCACTCAAAGTATTGCTGTGCCTGTAACAGAGCTGCTAGTAAGTGTGTAAACAGTTGTCCATTTCTTATGTGTATTATTAGAATTGCAATATTGTAAACTGCATGGTTTCACATTTAAAAGAAAAACTAAATGTTTTTGTGTGCCATCAAACATTTCTATCATTGTGGTTATACTTGTGGACATGTTGCTCTAATCACAGCGCCAAGTTCAGCAGTAAGATAAAGTATGTCAACAGTTTGGACGAGCTGCAGGAACTCGTCCCTATGGACAACATCCAGATCCCAGAGTGCATCATTAGGTGAGTTCCACTAAGCTCCAAAATGCCACCTCTACGTCCTTCAAGTATGAGTTGTCTTTTTAAATTATTTTATATTCATCTTGTCATTTGGACTCTCACCTCTAGACTTGACAAGGAACTGAAGGAATCTGCAGATAACTCAAGGTGAATATTGACACTCCTGTCTCTCATTACTGCCCTCTGTGGAGGCAGAGGATCCTGCCTCAGTTTTACAGTATCCCTGGCTGGAGCACTCATTTATCAGATGGCTCACTGTTACATCACAGGGACTCTTCTGCTGGATGGGGACCAATTTGATTTGGCTATGCATGCAATTAAAGGAAGGAGCCTGCAAAAAAAAAAAAAGTTTCTCAAATTGCTAAATGCATTACCTTCACATTTATCATTACAGTAAAACAAATGAGCCAGCCCTTATTGCGGAGTGATCTACTACACAGATAATAAATGTAGAGATGGGGCTGTAGAATTTGCACACTAATCCGTTGCTGACTAATTGTGCATTGAATCATAAGCTGTATGTGTCTTCAAATTCACAACATACCGGTGCATTATGACAATAAATCCTGCTCCAACAACTTCTCCATTTTTTTTTTTTTTTGCTTCCATTCAAGAGTGAACAGTTTTCTGCAGGGACCAGAGCCAACAGCGGCAGGCAGAACAGAGTAAGTTCACACATGGAAGAGAAATGGCTTTGTGTCAGCAGTCTGTCACCCATACATAAACACAGTCATATTTAATGTCTCTGTTTTGTTCTTTCGTCTTGCCAGCAGACCAGACGCAGCCAGTGCCAGCAGTTCTTAAACCTAAACACCCTCAATGGATGGGTCACCTCAATGTTCAGAAGTCGCTGTTGTACTGTACGGGTGAAGCTGGAAGACAAAGGAATAGGCTTGTTAAGCGTGTGTGTGTGTGTGTGTTAGTGTTTGTCAATTAGAACCTGGAGTTTAATATGAAAACACAACTTACAAAAGTACCTGCTAACACTCAGATCTCATTCTTTATGGCTGCTGTAGCATCTACTGTACCTTACACCTGCAATGCAAGAACTATATAGTCAAGTGTGATGCTTGGCAGCACCTACAAAGTAGCATCATTGTTCACGGTAGGGTAGGAAACGTAATTGCACATCAGACAGTGCACTGCGCAAATCCATTTGTAGATTACAGTGTTGTCGTTGTGTGCATGAGAAGCAGTGAAGCAATAATATCACCCTCGACCGTTTACACAGTCTAAGTATTTCAGATAAAGAGATGACTTGTGTGTCAGCAATATACAGTAGAAGCACAAGGTGAGGTAAAAAAAAACCTTGTGCCATAAAATGAGCAAATTCTGCATTTCAGCAATTCAATCTTCATTCTTAATACTTGTTCTAAAACTGGAAATTAAACCTACAAATAGATATTTTAACTTTATAATCAAACTAAAAAAAATTGATTGCAGTGCACTGTGGGAGCATGTCCTTTTACCCATGTTCTGTGTGTGTATTTTCAGTCTGTTTCTGTCAGATACATAAAATGGGAATCATCTCCTCCACGTCTCCTGGATCATCAGGATGAAAACTCAGTCAAAAAAGATGTAAAGCACAATATCTTATTTGTGTGTGTCTCACACGCATGTGTGTGCGTCTCCTCATACAGTAGATAACTGATGGACATCTTACCCATGAGTCTTCTACTGTGGTGTATTGAGGATGCGCAAAGAAATTATAGATCAAAATTATGGATCACTATCTAGTAATTCAATAAAATGGACTGATGTCTGAACAACGGTTTCAGTCATCATTTTCAGTCAGTCTTTTTTTTTTTTGTTGTTGGAATAATTATAATTAGGGGCTTTGCTAGTAAATTGGAAAAAAAAAAAAGTTTCCGTCTTGTGAAGTCACAAGCTACTTTTCTCACTTTATTTAAACAGAAACAGTGATACCTTTTCAAATTAAAATTCAATGACAGCAAACACATGGGAATACAGAAAAACAAAGTACTATTATTCAAATTGAATTCACTAGTCTAAAATCACAACAATTAACTGAAAAAAACTGTCAAAACTAGTAAATGCCCATGATAAACTGTTACACACATGGGAAGTTTTCATACTCCAAACAAAGCTCCTTAAGAAATGTTAAACAATTTCTGAATTTTTCTGCAGCTCATTTCATTTTGTGAATGATTAGCAGTTGTAAAATACAGCTAATTATAAATAGCTTCTCATGTCTCATTTGGTTCAACTCACATTCAATGAAGGGTAAATGAGTCTGTCCCTCAGGGCAGGAGGAGATAAACAGCACTGAGGAAGGAATAAAAAAAGAGAAGAGCCCAGAAGAGGAGAAGAAGAAACATTTCTTGTATTTCTTATTGTATTTCACCGGAAGGTGTAGCTCTCATCATCATACTCCAGCTCGTCCTCGTTGTCCTCTCCCAGCTGTCCGTAACGGAACTTCCTGTACACTGTGCCATCCTGACCCATGTAAACAATGTCCTCATCTTCATCATCGTCATCATCATCGTCCTTACTCCCTGCGTGACGTTGGCTGATGTCAACCAACTGAGCCTCCTGGAAGCGACCGACAGAGGAAGTGCTGCGACCACTGTACGACGCAGTTGAAGCAGAGCTGTAGCCTCCATGTCTGCTGCCACCTCCATAACCCCCACCAGAGCCCAGCTTCTCATAACCACGGGGAGGGATGTCTGGCGGTGCGCTCTTGGAGCGTGAGTGTCTGATGAGGAACACAACAGCCACCAGTACCAGAACTAGCAGGACGCAGGCGATGATGAAGACTGTCAGGTTACCTGTGGGCTCCTCTTCCTCCTCATTCCTGAACGCTAAGTTGGTGCTGAGCACGCACTCTCCTAGAAATCACACAAAGATTAGATGTTTAAATCCTGTACTGTGTGAACATACAATAAGTGCTAAAATGATTATATAATTGACAAGTTGATTTGACACTGATTTTACACATGTTCAGTTCAGTTTCCTCATCAGCCTGTCAAAACAAATGAACGATGACTACTATGGCTCTGGAGGATATGTGCTGTCTCAAAAATATAGTTCTGAAGTGAAAGGAGCTGCATCAAGTGCCCTGGGTACTGGAAGTTAAAGTAAAGCATTAATTTTTCTCAGGCAATGTTATGTAACTCACAGCTGGAGCACTTCTACAGCTTGAATGTATATAACATGCCATTGATTAAGTCCACACGATTAACAGAGACTGTACATAAAAATATGGTTTTCAATTAAAAAGTTACAGGGTACAAGCCTGTCAATATTAAAGCATGGGGAAACAGGATCATAAACCTGAATATGAACCTTCCCATTCGCCTCCATTCTATCAATAAGACAAGACAAACCTGGAGCCTACCTCGAGTCTCTGTGCAGTTGCAACAGTCCTGCTGCTGTGTTGAAGCTTCCTCCTCATCCTCCTCATGAGGGCAACAAAGCAGACAACGCCCTTGAGCCTCTAGGATGGCCTGTATAGGGCACATGGTACAGTTGGCTGGACCAGGCCCTTGGCACTCCAGACAGGAGCTGTCACAGTCTTCGCAAGCATGAAGTGAATCCTGATGAGTTACAGGAGAAAGGACTTGCAATGAAAAGGTGACATATCCAGATATTGAGCTACAGTATTTAGACATCATTATTACTTATTTGGTTTCAGAGATGTGCAAAAACGTGTATTTGTAAAAGGGCTGAATATAAGTCATGCACTGCCTTTCAGCTGAATCAATTAACATGCATCCACCTGTCATAAGATGCCTCACAGCATGCACCAGGAGGTTTGTGGCACTGTAATAACTTTCATTCTGCTGTTAAAGATTTCTTCCGGTATAGTCATAAATCAGTCTGAATTAAATTATAGGATACCTGGGGCCAAAACATTTGTAGTAATAATTTCAGTGAGGTAGGGACAGTGTTTATTATTATTATTTTTTATTAAAAAGTTAATGTGTAAAATAAAATCCACAAAAGTGTTGTTACCTTTACTATGGGATACTGGCCTATGTCACACATGGACTCACACCTGCCATCTGAGAGCTGGTATCCAGTGTAGCAGGAGTCACAAGACTGGGAATCTTTTCCTGCAGATACATGACAACTTCAAAATTAAGTCCATCAGTTTGTATTATTCTTCATAACAATATCAAAACCAACTGACTGATACTAACAACTATTTCCTACATTGTACAGACCTTGTGCTCTAATTACAAAGTGCACTCAATTTAAATATAGCCTCCAATGCACTATTTATTCCTGTTTGAGTATATTTTTACATCTTCAGGTCCTTTAAGAAATGTTTTAAGAAATTTTCAAAAAGACTTCTGTCTTCAGTAAGATCCAGTGACCTTGGGGCTGATCTGCACACAGGCTGGGGGAATTGAAGTCTATTGAGAGACAAACTAACATATTAATGCATATTATTGGTTTTGACCTTTATGGGATTTGTTGACAAAAACAAAATTATACCTGAGCACGTTTGACAGTTGGCATGGCAGGGCTCACAGGTCCTGTGCACAGAGTCGGGGTAGTATCCCTGAGGGCACGAGGACAGGCAACGGCCTTCTTTCCGCAAGAAGATGAGACCTGGAGCACAGCTCAGGCAGCTGTCCTCCCCATCTCTGATGCACTCACCGCAACTTGGGTCACACTTCTCACACAGCGCTGTGACCGTGTTTCCATAGTAACTACAGGATAGATGAGTAGACTGTTATGAGAGATTAGATTCAATTAAAAGACAGGAGATTAGAGCTTAGTTTGTCCTCATAAGAAATTATTTTCCACAGTCACCCAGTCACTTCTCAGTCATAGTACAGTCCAGCCCATCATGATATCAGTCATAAACCATTAATGAGGAAAGTGAGACTGATTCTGTATGATAATGCTACTCTTCATGTTATGGATGAGTGGCACAGCTGGATGGTGAGCACGTTAAACTACCTGGGGTAGCAGGTCTCCACACAGTCTTTGCCCTCTCGAAATAGGTGGGCTTTGCAGACGAGACACTCATGGCTGTGCTTTCCAACGCAGGACTGACAGGATGGGTGGCAAGCTTCACAGTTCTGCCCTGGCTCATCCTCGTAATAGCCTGCTGGGCATTTGTCCACACAGGTGCCATCTGTACAAAGAAACACACATGATCATGCAGCTACTCAAATGAGCCATAGATGCCTGAAGAGCTTTCCAGGACATGCAGGCTTTGGAGAATTCATCAATTTGTCCTGTGAAGACCATATTTGACTCACTGAGCAGGAGATGTCTCTGGTTGCAGCTCAGGCAGTGGTTTTTTCCAGGACCTGAACATCTGTGGCAGTATTTGTGACATGGATGGCATTCCCCATCCTCGTCTGCGTACTGGTGAGCCAAGCATTTGTTGCCTAATAGTACACAATGGCCATGGCCATCCAGTTTCTGACCCTCTGTGCAGCTGGTGCAGGAGCCAGAGTGGGGCCCGAAGCAGGTGAGACAAGATGCATCACAGTCTGGAAATCCAAGTAAAGAAAGTAACAGAATGAAAGCATATTAACGAAGCTGCAGTGAAGCATATGGAGGAGAATGAATATTGTTTAAACTAGACTTTCCTTCTATCTGATATTCAATGGTAGTGCCCACCTAATGGTTTCACACAGGATGGGCCTTCAAAGTATTTTCTGGAGTATGTATTCAGTTCAGATGAAAATAAATATTAAAAATCCTCCACTGTCCATTTTGCAGTACAACAGTGCACTTCCTTTTAAACGTCTCACTGCAGGCAGCAACTGTTAACATTTTCCTGGGAGAAACATACCATCCTCTGTGTTGGAAAACAAAAAACCAGAGCAGTGCGTCTTTCTCTAGGGAACTGTCTTTGGCATCACTGTTTTGTTTTCAAGGTTTGACAGCTGCCTGTTAACAGTCGGAAAAGCGTTGCTATTTTAGTCTGAGCTAAAGTCAGGAAAGACACTCTGGCACAGTAGTGACTATAATCGAGAAATGCATGAAGGACGCTAAAGAACAGAAAATGTGAAAAAGTAACCTTCAGGAGAATTGGAGCATGCCTGACTTTGTCAAACTCAAAAGGACAAGAGTCCTACAAGCCTAACAAAAAGTCAAAAAACATTAACAAATGTGTTTTAGCTCAAATATAATCCTGCTTTATGTTTTCTGTAATACCTTTACATTCTCCTGTTGTGGCATCCTTGTAGGTATGGGAGGGGCAGGCTGCCAGACATGCCCCATTGTGCAGAGTGCTCTCATGGTCCATACAAGTATCACAGTCATTGCTGTTTGGCCCGTCACACAAAGCGCAGTCAGGGTTGCAATGCAAACACTCCCCTTGCTCTTTGTCCTCATAGAACCTCTGAGGACATTCTGACACGCACAGTCCCTCGTGGAGAAAGTGATACTCCTCACAACCTGCACAAAAACAGCTTTTAGCACAGAATGGAAGATCAATTTGGCACAACTCAGTGAAACTATAATAAGTTCCCTGAAGTCCTTGACAGAAATGCAAGAAGAAAAGCCCTCTCTTTGT
Organism: Ctenopoma kingsleyae; assembly: GCA_032353495.1. NCBI lineage: Eukaryota > Metazoa > Chordata > Actinopteri > Anabantiformes > Anabantidae > Ctenopoma > Ctenopoma kingsleyae. Next base: position 5,965,950 of record JAUBNQ010000004.1, on the reverse strand, counting down.
TGGGGTTGGATTGGTCAAACATCATGCAAAAACTTGCTATAAAGTTCTTTGTATGTTTATTGCTGCAAGTGTCCCTGCATTTGATCCATTCTCAAAATATAGATTATAGTTCTTTTAAGACATTTGCTGCAGTTCATCCATGACCATGAAACTGTATGGTGCTAAAGGGAAAAGTCAGTGTTATTAGGAAAACACTGTACAGTAAATTTGCGCATAATATGTACTGTATTTGCAGATTTTAATGTCAGTTTATCCAATACTTAATGTATTTCTGTTTAGATCAAAGTGGTGGGCTAACTCAACGGCATTGTTATCCCTAAAGCTGTGTCGAAAGTGGCTATAAATAACAGAAAGAACAATGCCTTCCAAAGAGGACTACAGAAATATAAAGAATATTGTAGATTACACTGAATGTGCTCTAAAAACAGGATTTGTCCTGATTTGTTTTGTGTTTCAGTACCTGTGCACTGTCCGAGTGGGCTGCACTCACGACAAGCTGAGGGGCAGCGTTGGCACTCCCTGTCCTGGACAGTGTGCGCTGGAGGACACTCCTCCACACACTGGTGCTTGTGTAGAAGAAGAGGTTCTTCACAGGTGAGGCAGTGGGTGGCGTTTTTCCCACAGGATGCACAGCCTGCTGCACAGCTTCGACACACCTGGCCTGCAGGATAACCCCTGCAGAAAACCAAAGAGAGACCAGTAGACGCACATGCACATGCACAAGCACAAGACAGCAGACTAAGCTTGTGCACTTGTCTATATACTGTAATCACATCAGTGCAAACAAGCCACATAATGTGAATTCAACATATTAATAAATACATGCATTATGTTTCATGCATTTCTTAATACTTGTGAGCATGTCAGTCCATGAAAAATAACATTTAACTCACTAGTGATGTATCAAGACTCTTAACTTATTCGTTTTAATATATAACATAATAAATGCCATGCTGTACTGAATTTCTTTTTCTGCTAAGATAAAAAAAAACAAAAAACCAAACAAACAGGCTGTCATGAATGTGTTTGCAGCTGCTGGGGTAAACAAAGAGGAGTGACATTTTGCTCCACTCTGCTCCACTCTACAGGGGACAACTAATAATTCATCCAAACAATCATGTCATACTTGCTAAATAGCTGCTTCATAGTTGGTAGTAAAAAAATAAAATAAAAATCTAAAACCCTCATGGTCAAAAAGTTAAAATCGTGATCTCAGTGCTAATGGACCTTCAAGGACCTCTCCCACAAGGATGAGGTATTCTTTCGGTCTCAAGGTTGTCACAATTTAATGGCACATAACCACTGAGTAGGAAATGTCAAAAATCCATCTTCTGACATTTTATTTCTGGCTCTTCAGTGGGTGATTCTCACACATATGGCTTGATGTTCAAAAGATGTGATAAAAACAGTCTAGAACTGGCTTCAGACCTGACACACTGCTGGACGCACTGTCCACTCTGCAGGAATAATGGAGCTTTTCGAGTGCTCTGACAGCGGGTACAGTGCTGAGCATCCACGCACTGTAGACAGCCTGGAGGGCAGGCCTCACACACACCGCTCAGCCGACTGGCAAAGAACCCCCCCGGACACTTTAACACACATGTTTGCTGCGTGGTCAAAAACTGCCCTGGAGGAGGAAGAAAAAAAACAAAAACAAAGTAAACATGATCACTGCTAAAGAGCTGCATCAAACTGCTGTGTCTGAAGTACATCAAAACAAGGCTACACAAGTGACTTAGAGACCTTTTTCACACTTTGTACACTGGTTCTTCTCATCTCCAGAGCAGGATTCACAGGATGGGTGGCAGTCTTCACACTTGCCATCTTCTGGCACAAAAAAAAACACAGTTAACATCATGGAGCTACCTCCAACATTCAGATTCAGGACAGAAAAGTACAGGTCATAGTCATCACTAACAGATGGAACATGTCATACTTAAGTATTCAATAAAGATCTATCATAGGATAGATATAGATATTGAACCCAAACATAATAATATGCAATTTTTTAATTTTATGCAACATAATGTTTAAAGGTGGGGAAAATATCTGGTAAGATAATGGAAGGTACAGCATGAAAGTTTGAGGCTTTAATCTAAGGTTTTGTAGTTTCTAAGGTTCAAAGTTTACTTCTGCATGTTCATTTTAAACCTTTGAATTAACCTATGTACTTTTCTCAGAGTTATTTCAGTTCCTATAATTAAGATGTCTTGCCTCCCACTAATTGCCGTATGTTGTTTTAAGGTCTGTCCAACTAAATCTTGGGGGAACTAAATGTTCAGCATACACAATCAATTATTTCAAAGCCCGTATCTGGTTGACGTTCAGTAGTTCTGTCCGTTTTGAGTATTTAAGTTGGTACAGGGTTCAGGGACGGTGGTACACAGACCAATTACCCTCCATGATTTCTTTTCTGCCCCTGTGAAAGTGCTCAAATCCCTGATTCATTATGGGGAGACAGTTGGATTAGCGCAATACATAAGTATTAGTCTCACCGCTGCGAAAGGTCTTAATGGGACAGACCTCATGGTCAGACACACACTCTCCATTTTCAAGCGTCTTCCCCTCCTCACATGACAGACAGTCATTGCCCTCTGGGCCGCTACATGTCACACAATCTGAGTGACACTCCTCACAGTCGTTGGTGTCTTCGTCGCCGTAGAAACCATCAGGACACACTGAAACACACCTCCCCTCTGAGGAAAACAGAAAGTTCTTAATTTTCTTTGATTTATTTTTCTTAAAGCAGACCTCCAACGTCTATTTACAGCACGTTTACTTTTGATACTTAGAACTATTTTACTATAGTACTTCCATATATGCTAGTGACATCATACAAGACTTAACTATAAAATAGTATTTTTTTTATTTCAGTAATAATAAATTTACATAAGTAAAGGCTGTGAATACTTTCTCTACCACTGTAAATAATGTTGATTTCCTGACCCACTGGGGCAGTTTTACCTGATAAGAAGAGGTCGGTCTCACACCAGTAGCACTCATGTACATCACAGCTCACACAGTTTTCATCACATGGGATGCAGGTCATCTCCTCTTCCACACTGTATGTCTTAGCCGGGCAGTTTCTGTAGCAGCCATTCTGAAAACTGATAACAAAAGCTGCAGTCGATACCTGTGGTTTTCCCCTCACACACACACACACACGAACAAATAAACTGAACACTCACTGCAAAAAAAGGTCTTTTTATTCTAGTACAGCAGTGAACTGAAAAGGTGCACGAAAACGAGTGCACAGAGTTGAGATCACACATGGCGACAGCGAGGCACACAGCCTTACTTGTAAAAGCCCTCAGTGCAGGACAGGCAACGCCTGGGGTTATCTGTTGAAAGCAGACAAAGACTCAGCTCTCCTTTTAAACAGGGAAAAACCCTTAAACATGGTCGGCAGCACACAGGGAGAGCTCAGTCTACTGTAGGCACTGTTCATTTTGGGAAAAATGTTACTATGGCTGTGAAGCTGTGACTTACACAAGACACATTTCCTGCAGCCCTCTTCACAGGCCATGCAGTCGTTGTAATCTGGATCCTCCACCTCCCCTGAGAAAAATGAAAAAGAGAGTTTAGAGGAACAACAGAGCAAGAGAAACAATCAGAAAACGAGGGTGGGAAAGTGGTGGGCGGACAGGTGTGACACAGTGGTTTTCAATGTCATTTCTGAAACTGTAAAAGAAAAGAAGCTCATAAATCACGCTGTGACCTTGTTTACCTTCTCCGCACTCCAGCTTTGCACACACGCCATCAGAGATGTAGTAGGAGGAGTTACACTTGAGGCAGCGAGCTGGGCTTGTGCAGAGCCGGCAGTGGTCCGAGCACGGCTCACACCTCCTTTCCTTGGTGTGGTAGAAGGCCTCAGGACAAGTGTCCAAACATTGATTGTTATACAGGTACCGCTGCAGTGCAAACTTATCTGGAAGAAAAGTTTCAAGATGAAACACTTTGATTCTTTATGTGCTGACTCTAAACAATCTGTAACTCTCTCATTGGTTGAACTCTCAGTATGTGTATATGTTAAGAGTGATGTGCTCGGTAGATTCTTTAGGTGTGTGAATGATTTGTGATTTTTACTTTTTCATGCTTTATGTATTTTTATTGAAATGGATGTGATGGTTTTATGTGTATAGTAATTTCCCCTGATGCAGAATGAGCAAGACCATAAAGTAACCATAACCTTAGCCAAGAAAACCGACCAACACACAAAAGATTCAACTCGTCATTCAGCTACATAGCAAATGAATAATTTATTGAACAAAATGTAAATTTAGTTTTTTTAAATGTCAGTATTTTAAGTTGTAGCTCTTAAAGGTGCACTAATCGATATTTCTACATTTATTAGAGTGGCTGTGGACTGCTGTCTGCCACAGTGTCTATTTTTAAACTACCATTTCAAATAAAATGCTATTCAACTCCAAACCTGATCATGATGAAACTGAAAATATTACTGGTTGTCCTTTCTGTGGTAATAGATCAATTGATTTTACCCTAATCCATTTTACAATGGATTGGGCAAAACAGGTCTCAAAATCACACAAAGAAGAATCAGTAAATGTAAAAAAACATATGCCCCATTACGTTTAGGAAAGTGAAAACAGAGCACTCATATCTCTTGAATCAATAAGTAAAAGGACTAAATAGTTTTAGTTTTCTGTACATGTACAGAATCAGCTTTGTTCATGTGTGATGTGACCTGTTTTACCACTGCAGTACTGGGAGTTCTGGTTCAAGTTTTCTTTCCATTCCAATTTTACACAGTGCATGATTTATTGTATAACCCTCACCAGTGTCACAGCTGGTACAGTTGGCAGGTCCAGCATCCACACAGGTAGCACAGGTGTGGTCACACAAGTGACACCGGCCACCTGACAGGTACTTGCCCCTAGAACACTCTGCTACACAGCGGCCCTCATCCAGAGCCCTGCAGCCGACAACAATATCAAAACCACTTTTTCAGCAGCAAATACCACAAAATATAAATAAACACATATGAATTATGTCTCTGTGAAGGAGCTGAATGTATTCACATCCCAGCATGGAGCATATAGCAGAGTAACACAGATAAAGCTGAGAAGAGAAGGAGGAGAGGGGTGTTGGTTCAACTCGTAGCAACGTGGGAGTTACTGATGATTATTTGAAGTTCAAATTATGAAATAATCCTGTATACAGTAAATTAGTCTTTTGTATTGTTAAATTGCTTCTGACAAATCATGTAGAAAATAGACATAAATGGCATATTTTATGCTCAATTCATTTACTGTTCATTTTTAGCAGGTGTACTTTTGTAGTTTGCCAGGGATGCAATCAATAACTGTAGACCTGTAAGTAGTTAATTATTTAAATAATGCCATCATTTTACTTTTTCAATTAAGTGATCATTTGTGTTATGAAACATTACAAAGAGCTAAGCCGTCTTTTGGATTCAAATGTCCAAAATTCAGTAACTGTCTTCATCTTTTCATTTTCATTTTGTTTCATGTTTTTAAAAAAATGCTAACGCTGCTAACACATTTATGAAATCCTAATATCTCTCTACAACATTTTTAAAACACATTTTTAATTTAGAAAGTCAGGGGGATGTATTAATTTCCCTTTTGACCCTGAATCTACAACATCAAAACCAACTCACCGTGAAGAAACACAGCTGATGCAGTCTTCACTATGTGGCCCTGTGCACTTGAGACACGTTGCATCACATGCGTGGCACTTTCCGTTACTGTCCTGGTACTCTCCTGCCAGACATACAGCGAGAGACAGAACTGAATACACATCTGAGGTGTAGAAGGTGGGTTTAGTGTCAGATGCCAAAGAAGAGAAGGCACACACTTGCACGCTATTTGTTTAAATACACACGTCTGACTTGTTGTTGACTCACATTACTACTACATGTATTGTATATATACAGTAAGCTTTTATACTCTAAATGATATTAAAATAACATTTAAAGTGAAAATTTGAGAAAACAGAGAAGTAAGAACTAAATGGGTCATGGTTATATTATATTTATCTAGCTAACTTGTAGTAGAGGTAGAAGATTGTTGACTGACCGTCTGTGCAAACTGTGTTAACAACACACACGCCCTCCTGTAGGCTGTGACCACTGGAACAGCTGCTGCAGTTCCCCCGGCTTGGTCCCACACAGGTAGGACAGCTGGCGTCACACCTGAGGAAGAGAACACAGAGACTGAACACATGCACACATACTGACCACAAAAAAACTACACCTAAACTGACACCTAACAACAAACATAAGCACGAAAACAAGCACCAACACAAACACACATACACACAGACAGAAACCAACAACCAGAATAAGGCCTGCCATCAGCAGATAAACAAACCACCCACACCTGAACACACCAGTGAGCTCACCTCCTACATATCCTGTGCCCATCAGCTATCTCTGGGTTTGGCTCTGTGGCGTAGAAGCCAGCACTGCAGGAGGACACGCACCTCCACTCCTCCATCAAGTAGCCTTCTGCACAATGGTTGCACGCTTCAACACCTGCACCTGATGCCACACGAGCCACATGCAAACATGTTTTTAAATGTTTTCACGTTATGTTTTTTTAAATCACATTTAAATACGTTTTAATGTAGACCATGACTCCACCAACCCCTGCTCTCACCTGCACAGGTAGCGCAGGCCTTGTGACAGGGCTTGCAGGCGCTTTCCTGCTTATCATGGTAGAATCCCGCTGCACAGCTACGCTGGCACCGATTCCCCTGCAGACTGGAGAGAGCAGAGGGAGCATGTGGCACTGTGACACACACACAGCCAATCATGTGACACCGTAAAGATGACTCATTGCCTTTGGACTGCAGGCTCAGTTTTCCAACCCACAGTACACCACCACAAGCACTTGGTGAACTGAGTCAGTGAACACTGTATTCCGGAAACTTCTAACTCAACAATACGCTGAATTTGTCAGAGATGTCTTTGGTTTTCTATGATGATGCTGCAAAATGAAAAACCAAAAATCCATTTTCCTTTTTTGGAGCTGTGTGTAAAAGGAAAATGATAACACATGATATTTTGAATACAGACTTAAAAATACTGTCACCTTTTCTAATTGTTATGAAGCTGCAGAGGGTATATACACAGGAAGAATATGTATTCTCAGCAGTTGGGAGAGAGAAAGCAGTGTCTACTGAGCAGTTAATTCAAGCATCATCAGAGAATTTGATTCACCTTGTGTCTTGTTTGCATTCTGTGCAGATGCTGTAGGAGGTGCACTTCAAGCAGTTTTCGCTGCACTTTCTGCACATATTTGCATCTGTGGGGAAATCAAACAATACGCATGGAATTCACAGAGCAATTAATCAATCTTACACACCTCTCAACTGCAGTTACATCAACTCACTATTCATTAGAAGGCTTATATGCAGCTGTATCCAAACAGCACTGTGGTTCCTTAAAGGTTCACTCAAGGATATTGCTTCTGTTTTGCTAGATACTGTAGAACGAAATTACTGTACTGTAGCACTAAGTTAAACCTCTTCCCTCAACCATTTCTTCTCTTTGTAAATACTATCCCATCAGAACCTTTGATCAGCAAGATTCAAATACACAGTAAGCAGTCCAGGGGATCTCTCATCAGGACTGTGTTAGACTACAATATTTGACCCTGAAATCATCTGTGACTAAATGACAACATCACAAAAGAGTGAAACAGAATTTATACCCAAAAGAGATGTGGGATCAGAGACTGACACAATGCTGTGCCAGCCAAGGATAAACTCTAAACTCAATGCTCAAAAATAAGGAAAATACTTATTATTGCAAAATATGAAATCTGGAAAGAAAAAGATCCAGAAATTGATCCACACTCATGGACTGCGTATGTGATACGGACATACACAGTCGCCCTCATCCTTTTTGTGTAGTATATCACAATTTAAATCAAATTAGTTTTTCTGTCACATTTTAGGGATTGGAAGCCATTAAACCCACATATGTACCCGATTCATTTTCTAATGATTCATTAATCTTTTAAATTAACAAACCTGCAATAACAAACAATGTGTCACTGGAGCAATGATTGGCAATGGGCCTCTGCACGCCTATGTAGATATTCCATTAAAAACAGCTGTTTACAACACTCATTAATTAACTACTGTATGTCTACACTGTATTAGAGACTTTTGAATGGTAGTGTATTTTTCCAATGCCAACTTGCTCAAATAAAGAAAAAACACTTTTAAAAGAGACCTTCACCTGAATGTTGTGAGTTAGTGGATTGAGGGAAGGCTCCACTCTGTCTTCTCTTGACTGTGCTGACCCTGCCAAACAAATACCCTGTGAACCGACCATCTCTATTCCCTGGGCCCACGAGGACCACTTTACTTCACTACTGCTGACCCACTGCCAGAATTAATTAGTTTGGCAATTACCACCACACTTACCAGCTGGTCTCCAGTGAAGGGTCAGTTCTAATCTCCATACCTCCCTTTCAGTACCAACTTCATTTTTCATTTATTACACTCATTA
>JAUBNQ010000004.1:5937212-5957347 GCA_032353495.1 Ctenopoma kingsleyae | reverse complement strand
CTCCAGTGAAGGGTCAGTTCTAATCTCCATACCTCCCTTTCAGTACCAACTTCATTTTTCATTTATTACACTCATTACTGCATTGACTTTGTTTAATGTTTGTTTAGTTGGTGTGTGTGGTGTTGTCGTGCAACCTGAAGCTTTCTTTGTAGTAATAGCAATAAAGACATGGACTGTATTTAAGTATTTTGTCTTTGGGTTACACCTTACGTGCCTAACTCATATAGATTCTATAACACCCAATGAATAAAGTAAAATCTGGTTAAGAAACCATTCCTGGCAGCCACCAAGACAAATAAAAGCCTAAAATGTGTAGTAATTCACATTATTACATTTTCTTCAAATTCTAACTGGAGTACAATTACAATTACAAAAACACTTTGAAATTCATTAATGCTTCAAAGCCAGAAATCCAACCATGGTCGAGGTAGTAGTTATCCCCACAGATGGCTGTGCAGGTGTTGGTCCCCTCAGTCAGGTGATGACCAGGTTGACAGGAAATGCACTGGTCACTGCGACTCCCGGTGCAGCTCTCACAGGAGGAATAGCACCTTTTACAACGCCGACGGTCTCCCCAGAATCCCCTGGGACACTCTGCTACACACATCCTATTGAATAGACACGGACCAAAGCACAAAGAGGACAAGAGTGGTAATTCTTTTAATGAGCAGGAGAGGAGAAAATGACATTGAGTCAATTTTCACCATCATAATGTGAAGTTGTGTTTCTAAAACAAAACTAAACATATTGTCATTTGCAACATACAGTATATTAGCCACAGTGCAACATTATAAACGTGTTTTGTGGATCTACTAACTGCTCTGCGCTGTGTGATCAAGCTAACCTTGTGTTGTTCTTGAACTTGAGAAAAAAGTGTAAGCATGTAACACACTGCTGCGGGCTGGGCCCCTCACAGCCATCGTCACTGCATTCTGGGTCGCAGGGTCCTGGAAGGGCACACACTCACAAAGTCACTGCACCACAATGGCAACAGCAGAGAAGTTATTCAAACAGCTGATACCATTTTATATTTAAATAAACACTACTTCAAGTAAAAGTACTACCTGAATCATTTACATATACAGAAAATCTGAGTTTGGGAGAAAAGCAGGTTGGAGGTGTCCGTTGGGCTGGGAGGCAATGTGGGTCTGCTGTCGTACATTGTTCCTTGGTTTAATAAAGTGACAATTTATGTAGAAAAAAACCACCATAAAAGATTACTTTTATGTGATTTATTATGTTTTTATTGTTGTTTAGCTTAGAAAAGGTGAAACTAAACTTACCAGAGTCCAGTTTGTTCAACCAAAATAAAAGTTTCTCATTTGAGGAGCTCTACATTATAATATTTAAATGTTTTATTTAAAATTATGGTCTTAATAATGTCTTATTTACTTTAACTAAGCTTTGATTTTTATTATTTTATCTGTAACACAAAAAATGCAGTGATTCACTGTAAATGTGTGTTACAGTACAGTAAATTTAGCTGCTGTCTGAGAGGAACAACAGCTTAATACCAGTACATGACTCACCACTGTATTCTTCAGTTAGGTCACTTTCCATTGGCATCTCAGCTGATCGGACTCGTTCACGATGTGCAGGATACGGCTGCTCTGCAGTGCCATAAATCACCAGGGACCACTTCTTTAACATCCCTACGAAACAACACAGAAACAGAACAAGATAAAAGCTCTGTCCCACTAGGCCTCCATTGTATTTAGCTTGTGTTCTAGCTGAAGTTCAACATATGTTTCATAATACTGAGATCTTACAAAGAGGACAAGCAGACCTAGTTCAGTGTTGTCTCTCTTCTGAGAGGGAGTATCCTGGATTTTCAAAGTCCATTCCCCTGCTGCCTGCTCCCCCCAGCAGTGAGTTGTCATGAATTCCCAGTTGTGAAGTCCCTCTGTGGAATTGTCAAGAGGCCTAAACCGAAACATTACATAATCATGATAATGCTAATATACTACTACTGCCACAGGTACTACAGCTGCTACTGAAGAGGTTGATAGTACACAAGCTGGGGAAGAAGTATTCACATCCCTTAGTTAAAAGGGAAACAAAAAATACAACAGTGCATCATATTACAAAAGGTGCAGCACTCCAGTCAGCAAAAGTGTAAGTATTCATTAAACAAAGATCCACACATAATGATGAGGTTAAAAAATCTCACTCACAGACATATTCTGAATCTTTACTGTGGCACTTATGTATAAAAGGTCCCGCAGTGTACACTGCATGTCACAGTACAGCAAAAACCAAACCATTAAAATAACTCTCTGTAGAGCTCTGTGATAAAATCGTGGTGAGGCACAGATCAGGACAAGACTATAGAACTATTCATAAAGCTCAGACATTTCGCAGAATCACAGCAGAGGAAGACGTTTGAGATCACAAGACTTCCTAGAGTTGGCTGTCTGACCAAACTGGAAAACCAAGCAGCAAGGCCTTTATCAGGGAGATGACCAGGAACCCAATGTTCAATTTTGGGTTTTGAGTATAGTCTGATAAGCAAAAATGGCAATTATTTAAATTTAAAGTTAAATCTACAAAACAAACAAGTAACAAGTTCACTTTCTGAACCACTGCGCACACCTGACAAACAAAAGTTCAATATCCACAGACTCTTATGATGTTAAATGTACCAGCTAGTTGTTAATGTTTGCTGAGAGCAAGAGCTTAGACCAATGTGCTTATAAAACTTTGTTGCACTCCTGTTGCTAATTAGTGGTGTATTTTGGCCAGAAATATGCCCAGATACCATTTTCCCTAAAACACCATATGAGCAGCACTCCTGTGATCCACTACTAGCATGTGCCAAAATCCTTGTTTTCCCTGCAGTAGGAGAAGGTGCCAAACTGAGGAATGTAGCAGAGTGGAGTATACAAAAATACAAAAATGATGCTTGCAGATTACTGTACATACAAGTCATGTTGAGAAGCCATTTTATTTTGGATGAAGCATTGCTGTTAGTTACCTGTTACTTAGCAGCTGTGACATGGTGCCTGAAGGTGATGCGAGTGCAACAGAAAGGTCGCCACGACGACTGTGAGTGATGGTAACACGAACAACGACATGCTCCACATAGGCAATGTGCTGGAGGGGCTCGCTAGAACAACCTGTAGTCTCACACACAGATGTCAGCACAGAGCCCGGATGAATAGCTCTGTCATGAGACGGAGAAAGAAAAGCATAAAGAGACAAGAGTGAGCGGGAGAGATAAGAGAGGAAGCGGAAAACGACACACGGGAGAGTTACATGGAGCGGTAAAGAAAATGACACCCATTAAAGAGTGTGAGAATCAATGTGAGAGAAATCCATGAGAACCGAGACAGAAATAGATAAAGCGTGATAAAAGGGGATGAATCAAGGGAAGCCCTGACTCAAAGTGGAGAACTCTTGCAGTGTGGTTGGCGTGATACCTGCTCAGCTGGATGGGACACTCCTCCATACACTCATGCTGTGAGGGGACTTGTTTCCAACGCTCAGCCTCCTTCACCATGCTCTCAGCATCCAGCAGGCCAAAGCCATACAGGTGGCTCACTGACAGACCCCCGCATAGCCCCAAACACACACATACACCACATTAGCTGGGGCATAAAAGGTTCCGCAGCTTATAAAAGACTTCAAACACTCCTGGGACTTTGTAGGCGTTTATCACTGTTCTGCTCACAGTATCTCATTAATTTGTATGCTTGCTGTTTTATAGTTTCCCTAAAAAGAGCTGAGAGAACATTTACCAAAATATGCTTATCAAACTGTCTCTTCTCATCTTCTTTATTATAAGCTTTGACAGCATTGCATTGAAAAAAATATCATGCAAATAAAGAAATAAACTGTTTTTGAAATTAGGTGGAAATATGATAGCGACACCTTTGTATCCAGCCCCATTAACGTGCCAGTCAGGAGCAATAAGATGATGAGCTTTTGATGTTCTGACGATAATGTGCTGCACATCCCTCCATGTTAGCAAAGGACTGAAAAAAGGTTAAAGAGACAAAAACATCAAACTCATCACCACTAATTTTAACAGTGCCTGTATGCGTGGACTGTGCATCTGGGGAACATTGCTTACTTGGCCTCCAAAGTGAGAGCGATGACACCTGCAGCCACGGAGGCAGCAAGAGATGTCCCTGACTGAGCCCGGCTACAGCTCTGCTGTGGACCCAAGATTACCTGTGGAGAAGACCAGCTCCTTTTTATCTTTTCAATATTAAAGTCTTCTCCTGCTGTTACAGAGAACTGTGCTTTTGTGCTTAAAACATCACTCACTGGCCACTTTATTAGGTATACCTGTACAGTCTAATGCAATCCAATACAGCCGCTCTGCCATGAATTCATATCATTTGTCAATCTTTGTCATAACTATCAATAAGGAGGTAATTCTACTATACTACAATTATGGAGTACTGGAGTGCATTACATTATGAGGTATTTCTAATGTTTAGGCTCCGTCATTTATGTAATTAGGGTAACACCGCTTAATATTATGCACTCTAGTATGACTCCACTACCCACTACGACCTCAATAATAAACATATACCAGGATCACCTATCCCCTGAGGGGTCAGAGTGCCAGCCCTCAAATTCAATTTACTATTCCTGTTACTGTTACCTGACAAAGATACTGTATAATTTGCATTGAAATGTTATGTTCAGGTTTTACCATGTTATTGATGCTGCTCTGGACCTCACAGTCTGTCACTGTATGAGGCAATGCCGAAGTGTCTTTTAGACAGAGCCACTGCTCTGTTGACGTAAACCATAAGGCTCCAAAAATACCCAAAATCTGTTACAGTGATTGGGAAAATGCCCTGAAAAAATAAAGTTACTATATTTTTTCTGCAGGGCGTTATGTGGCCTAAGTAGCTAATTTCTCTTCTGTTTGTGTCTTGTGAATTTAAAAGTTATTTTTTTAACCGTAAAGAAAGTTCACAGAGCATATCTGGGATGTTGATTGACAGGTGTCTCAGACTATCACACTCAACTGCAATAGTTGTTGCTTGCTTGCCCCAACAATGCTCCCCTCGTTCGCCAAATGTGTATTTTCTGGCTTTAAGGAGCTGGCAAGAGGGCGGCAATTGAAAATCCAGCTGCAGGCTTCAAAACAACTCTTAAAGTTCCAAACCTGTCAGTTACAACTGTCTTCAAAAATTATATAAACGTGATTTTCATAACATGGTTTATTATTGAAATAGAGAAAAAATTTTGCACACTATGGGAATGTTCTTAGAAGGCAACAAAATTAATATTTTATTATAACACGACATGAAACTCATTCACTGTATTGCATAATTTTAATGATCTTTTACTTTTTATTCTGAGTTTTATATTTTCATGTCTTATATTATCACTTATACACTTCCAGCACAGTAAAGTAAGCATTGCAAAAATCGCTTTTCCTGCATACACAAACTAAGCAACAAAAGTTAACACTTCTATTTCTATGGTTTGTAATAAAACACAGATTAGATTGAAGTTATCCAGATTCATACACTGGCTCCACAAAACTGGCTTAATTTGTTAGCACAGGTTTTAATTGGTAATTTAAATGTTGATAATTTAAAATTCTGAAGCCTCGCGTTTTGTAATTGCTATATACCAAAGATAATAAGGTGGTTTTTCACATTTTAGTTGTGATCTTAGGAAGATGGCTTCAAGTTACCTGAGCTACCATTAACAGATTGATAGCAAAAAAAGAAGTGTGCAGAGTGTGCTTGAAACTGGTGATTAAGAGGGGCGGGTGTTATTTTGCGGCTCATACAGTACATCTTGCTTTAGATGAAGTTCTCAGTGAATAACAATACACATCATTTTTAGAAGTACTTCCATAACCCTCATCGCATAAAGGCTTATATACAATACTTTGTACTGTTCCTTATATTTCTCACATTTACTCACCATGTCCTCTGTCTCCCCACCAGTGTACGCTGTCGCCAGTGTGGAGGTGCACAGCTCAAGGTAATCTGGCTGGCTTCCACGCCGAGTGCTGCTACTGATAGAGATAGTGTAGATACTGCTGCTGTAGCCATCACAGGAACAGTGGTCACCTCTTTGTCCTCCATTCCCTGACGCCCAAACAAAAACTGAGCCCCTCCCATACCGGCCCTGAGAGTCATTGGGAAAGCAGGCAGGGATAATTCATTTATTAATGATATATTGATAAGGAGAAAACGATAAGCCCTTCAAGAAGGGCACAGACACAAACACACAGCAAGTTATTTTTCTTTTACTTTCACACACAAACTTTTCTCTCTCTCTCTCTCTCTCTCTCTCTCACTGTTTTGATGCCATTCCGTAAAGCGAGACGAGTCAGAGGCCCAGGCCCCTCCACAGTTACTCCATCATCTTCTGGGCCCCAGTTAGCTACGTAAATATCAATATACTGGGTCCTGAAGCTCAGTGATTTGGCCTCAACAATGTCTGTCACATCTCCATCCAGCATACGGATGCCTGTAGGTAGACAGAGGTGACGAGCAATGAATGTTTGAAGATGTTTTACACAACACTTTGACCTCCAAAAGTCTTTCGACATGCTAGTTTCATGCCGTCACATGGACTCACCGCCTATCCTTGCACAGAAAGAGACTCCAACTGTGCACTGAGAGTTATTTGCAGAGGCAGCAACCATCCCTGCACACTGAGTCCCATGGCTTCGGAGAAAGGAGGAGAACATCAGAACATGAGGTTAAATGCATATGCATGAGGAGAAGATGGGCTATTTCCGTTACATCAAACCAGTGAGAAGACAGAATTTAGACTGGGGAATTTGCATATCCATATAAGTAATTACTGCAAAATGGAAAGGAAAAGCATGCATAATTAAAGTTAGAATTATGATGGGGGAAACTGCAAAACAGGTGCAAAGAGAAATCTAGAAATAAGTACTCACTAGTTATCAGTGTTGCTGGAATAATTGGGAGAAGGATCTTGGTCCTGTCCGTTCACATCATAGCTGGCGAGAGGATCCTGAACCAGATGGATAGAAAGTAGCAGCACATAACAAGATGCCAGCGGCTATCTGTCTTCGTTTCATCAGACAAATCACAAAGAGCATTATTCACCAGTCCGCTCGACAGTTAAGTGGATCAGACGTTTAATGTCCATTCCAATACTCTTAGCGGGCTTTCCAAACCTTTGGCCCAAAAGCTCCGCCTGATATATCTGTCTCAGCTCTGCGCGCTTACACTAAGAGCTCTGCCAAATTGCTTATGATTAATGTCCCCTTCCCGAGAACAGCATCCCATCCCAGGGCACTTACATAATTTGACTTCAGATCTGGATGCTCTCTCTCAATGCCATCATCTAGGACAGACACCACCACACCCTTCCCAGTATACCCTCTCCTCCAGGCCGCTGCAATGTTCATCTGAGCCTGGCAGTGTTTGGACTCATCACTGCAGTGCTGTGGAACAAATAGTGGGACATAGAATTTAGCCTTTGGGAAGAAAGAATAAATCAGGGTCTATTTTAGGCTCTGACTGTCTGGGTTTACGTGTCTGTGTTTCAGACTTGAGCTTAGTAAAATGAAAATAACTGACTCACAATGTACCACAGACTGTTCCAAATTGTGTCGTTGAAGTGCAGTGTCTGAGTGTAGTCAGACAGAAGATGGGCAGTGGAAACGTGTTTGGTCTTTGTGTCAACTGAGTAGATGTGACTGGCTTTGGAGATTCTCTTTGCTCTTCTCTGAACCACCTGTTGTTGGACCCACTCCACCTGAAAAGGATCACACAAATAAGGCATACTAATCAGCAAATGTTAGCGTGCTAACTAAGATGATGAACATGCCTGTTATAATACTTGTACTTGTGGGCATGTTACCACGCCGATGTCAACATTTAGTTCTGAGGACTAATTTTTTTAAAAGTGTTCTATTGCAAGTTTATCAATTTAAAAGGCTAACTGATCGATAGAAAATCCTTTTGCAATTACATTATTCCAGATGAATACTCTTTTTTTATAGCAATAACTAGAAATAAAATGTCCCTCTTTAGACTAGTTGAGTATCTGCAGCATTAGCAAAGCACTCGAAATGGCCAGAAACAAAGAAACATTTCGACCTAGTAGCTTCTTCCATCTGGAGAAGAAAAATGAGACTGAAGAAGCTGAAAAAAGTCCAGTTGCCACAACTGGATTACTGAGAATCTTCACCATCTGTCTATTCTTGTTCTGACATATACAATGCTGTGAACTACTGTCTTCACAGAGCAGCGCAAACTTTCTCTAACCTTAATAGAGAGAAGAGGCCCCAGTGCTCAACTGACCAAGAGGACAGATACATTAGACTGTCTAATTTGAGAAACAGGCGCCTCCCAAGTCAACCAGCAGCTTCATTAAGCAGTGCTTATAAAAGATCAGCCTCAACATCAGTGTCTGTCTTCTTATACGCTGGCCTTCCAGACAGTGTTGCAAAGGAAAAACTAATGTCAGAGTGGCCAATAAAAAGAAAAGATTAACGTGGGCAAAAGGACACAGACATCGGTCAGACGAAGACGTGTTCTGGATGGACAAATCTAAGTTTGAGGTGTTCGGATGTTAGGTCAAAGAACATTTATGAGCTTTTCAGATCACCTGTAGACATGTCCAAGGTCTGCAAGACTGTGATTGCTGCAATGGAGGATTCTTTGACAAAAGCAAAGTCTGAAGGACACAATTATTCTATTTCCTTTTCTTTTTGTGATGATGTATGTTATTGAAACTAACTATTGTATGTTTTCATGAAAATCAAGTAAATTACTAAGTGTCCCCAGATTTTCTAACAGTAGTAGTATTTGGCCATGTTTTCATGCAGTTATGATAACACTGTACCCAATAAAGTGCAACAGGAACTTCTGTCAGGAAGTCAAATGATACAAGAGGTTGTAACGCACTGTATTTGGAGGCAAAACACAAAAAATAACCAAATGAGCTTTGTAGGACTATGCTGTATGAACCTCTGTGTGTGTTTGTGTAAAAGACATGAACATGTCTGTGCTTGTGTTGTATCTGGAGGCAGGGAGATGGTGCCAATTAATAATCCAGCAGAGTCTTCCAATACTACCCATACTGTATCCCATTACCATACCTTAGTCTCCTTGGTGACACTAACAGTCACCTCTCTGTTGGACACCGTGGAGCGCGCTGCTGTCTCAAGGTGGCGAAAACTGTAATAACTCTTCAGGTCTCCAATCTGGTGAAACAGACATCAAATGCTGTAAATTAATTTGTTTTCAGGCGAGGGTGCGTTATCCTGCTCTGTCACCGTACTAAAGAACTGCTAAAATATTAAACTGTTGTTGGTGTCTTTCATTATGGTGGCTACCTTACACCTGTGATAGTTTTTCAGGTGAGGGTAACAGGAGCCACAAGACTCCAGCCACACCGCTGCTCATGTTTGTGTGCGTGTGTCCCACATGTGCATCGTCTTGTGGATGCGTGTGTGTGTGTTTGTGTCTGTAATGCTCTGATGCAAGCATATTTTTTTAATAGACATGAGGAAGCTCAGAGAGTAATTTATGTTTAATAAAAGTCACAGGTTGGCCATTTTCTGTGAATGAAAAGAATAAATTATGTTATGAAATGGCTAATTTATGTCCTGGTGGCTTCTTGTAAAATTTGCTCTTTGACTTCTGACCTCAGCACTATAAAGCTTCAGTTTCAATGGGTATTTCTGGTTATAGTGGTGATAGTGAAACATAGACCTAAGACCTGCAACTTTCATTACTGCACCAATCCTGAGGGAGTACATGTGTAGAATTTTATGAGCCTTGGGTCTGTAACTCGCTCTGCTTTACTTATTTGCTTTATTACTTATTGATTTCATATTATTTGGCCATTCTGTGAGTGTATTTTCAAGTCTGGTCTAACTGATTTCTCTTCTTATATCTTTCATGTAATTGTGTACATATTAAAAGAGCAATAAAGCACTTGGTTATGTGGTCAAGCGAGTTCAGGGTTGTGAAAGTAAGAGAAAAAATGTGATTTTTGACTGCTTGACAGATTTGTAAGGTAGACTGTAAGAAAAGTGCTGTTGGAAATTCTGCATTTTAACTTAATTTTGCTGCTTGGTGGCAATTTATGTTTATTAAGGTTATTACTCTAATAATTTTGAGATATAGGCACTCATCAACTGCTGCTATGACTCAACTATTTTTGACTAAACGCTTGTTCCTGCCAAGTAGATGTGTGGTAGTCCACTACAAACACAATGTTTCTTGCAATTAATCTTAAAATGTCAAAACACATTTCATTGTGTTAACATGAATTGTGTTCATTGTGCAATTAGATATTTGCAGTCACAGTGTTTAAAATGGCACTATTATTAGATTATGACTAAATCTACATTGATCACAAAGATTAGTCGGAGAAATTAGAACTTATTTATGTGTCGTGAGTTTTCCTGCAGAACATACACACTACAAACGCGGTCACGTGAATCAAGAGTGAATCAAGTGCTTCTTTGATCAAACTCACCTGTCCCATGTTAGTAAATCCATATTTCTCTGCTATCCTGTTCACAGACTCAATGTTCCCTCTTATTCTTATCGCCCAGTCGTTGGTGTAAATAGCTGCATGACAAAACTGGAAGAGAGTTCCCATCCACAGCGCGAACAACAGCACCATTACTGCGGACATGTCCTCTAATTAGACGGTGCCCAGGTGTTTCATGCGTGCTCCCTGCTCCCCTGCTGTGTTGTTAAAAGTTTCTCAGTGCGGGAAGTTTTCCTTAAAAACTGAAATCCACCATCGCACAGATGCTCTGCGGAAACGGAAGGATCTTTGTCGGCTGAAGACTTGACTCTCGGTCACTGGGAACAAGCTGCTATCAAATTACTAATTCAACATGGTAGCCAGGGATCAACTTCTTTCTCCTTCACAGAGATCCGACCTGCAGGTTGCAGCCTCGTCTGTATGTGGCAGGTTAATTTAAAAAAAAAAAAAAAAAAATCTAACTAAACTAAACTTAAATCTACATTTTTAAATAAGCGTATCATGATTACAGTGAAGACCAAAAAGGTCAGGTCCACGCTGAAAATTAGAATAATAAAAAAAAAAATCCTAACTACATATCATGTATAAATATAAAGCATTAGCAGAAAGTTTACAATGAATATACATTTATATAAGTAGCCTTTTTACACACTGTTGGATGCTTTAGAAGATCTACAGTAACTGTAGGTTAGATTAGGTTAAGTCGAAAGAGAAGGCATGAAATGGAAATACAGAATCAAAGAAAAAGTACCACAAATGTGTAGTACACCACAGTAGCACTAGTAGTGTCAAATCATCATGAAATGTAGACTGAGGTAGATGAGCCATAGATGGTATAAGATTAAGTTGGACGTGAATTTCAAATAACACAAGATTCACTTACACAAAGAAAAATATGATCATCTTTATACAGTAGTATCATTTTATGTAGGTTCTGTTATGTTTCACCATGTACTCAGCATTGAAGTACCCCACATCCCCCCTGTGTGATGGTTATTTCAGTCACCTCCTTGCTCCTGGACAAACTTGTATAATTTTATGATCTAGAACAGCAGCAGTAAAGCATCTGTGGAGTGGCTTGCTTTTCTAATGTGACCACTGTGCTATAATTAGTACTACATAATGAAATTCTCTGTTGCGTACTGTAATAGTTACTGTCTAAACTGATCATATAAGGCCTGTGTGTTTGCAGTAAAAGCCTAATCCTAAACCTAAAGAATGTTTTAAGCAGTTTGGGGTTGAAAATAATATTTGCCTGGAGGCAATGGATTTGTTTTATTGTTATTATTTTTGGCCAAACTCCCTTCCCCTTGGCACCACAACAGTCTGTGCGTTATGAAGTGATATCCCTGCATTTAAAAATTCACTGCTTTAACTGGGTCAATCTCAAGCAATGTGAAAAAAAGTCCTTCATGGTGTATAAGGAGACTATAAAGATATTTTTAAATGTTAATATTGTATTTCTTCATAGATGGGAAAGACTAGACTATAAAACTATGTTAAATTGCAGTTTGAGAATCGAGAAATCTTAAACAGTATATTTGACCTTAAGAATGCAGATGTGAGTTTTTCAGTTCTATGATTGCTAATAACATTATCAATACAATATTTTACAGCATTGGTTTGACGTTTTGGAAAATTCATTAACTTGGGAGAGAGATTTCATGTGACACCTCTTCTTTTAATTCTTCCAGTCTGTCAGTTCAAGTAGAGCACCAGCTGGATGATTGTGTGGTGATTGGTTGGCAGGTAGGTGTGTAATCTGTATATCAAGGGCAAAGTTGTGGTATCAGGAGACTGTTAATGATGCCAAAAATACTTCATAAGTTGTTGCATTGCAATGCAGTATCTTTTACTGCATTAACTTTTCATTTTTAATCTGTCTTTAATCTTTTTAGGAGTATTATCTTTGGATAAAACTGCTAAATGATGTTTGCAGACTTAGTTACTCAACTCCAGAAGGTAATTTAAAGCAAAAAGGTCTGAAAATGACTTGCTACTGTTGCTTTAAAGCTTGCAGTGCACGGTAATAACTGAAACCCCTCCAATGAGCATCGTGACATTATGATCAAATCAGAACATTTGATCACAGTGAGGGGACAGACATGGGACATGCCCCCTGAGTCCACAGTGGAAATTACACCCTTGATCAAACATTCTTACGCAGGCCTGATCAAAACCTCTGTCTGACACAGTTAAAGCTTTTGTTGTTTAATTTTAACACCTATAATGTTTGTTCAACTTGTGCTAAAGTGACACAGTTTAGGTGCAGTGTACCATTTAGTTGGCAACTTGTTGTTATGTGGTGAGGATGCTCAGGAGGAGATAAATTACAGTGTGTGACATTCTTTGTATGGTTTACAAAGCTGGAGAACTGTATTTCAGCTCATTGTAATGCAACATACAACTTGTCATTTCTTCTCATTTTTTTGCCAGAGTCGCTTATTATTGCATGTTACATGCACTACAATACTCCATTATGTGAAGAAATGCAAACTGTTGGCAAACTGTTTATAGGAATTGGAGGAGGATTACCAGAGTATGTGATGCAAAACGTCCCTTTATTTTAATTTTGTTTCAGAAGAAATGGTGCCTGCTTTGCATTACATCAGACTGTGACTGAAAATGATTGTCCTAGTATTAGCTTATTCAACAGGTCTGCTGTGTATTTCAACTATTTTAACTATATACAAATCATCTAAACAACATAAGTTTTTTTAACTGATTGAAGTACAGAATATAGATGTTCAGATTAAATTTCAGTTTGCGTAAATTCTATAACTATTGATAGATTAGACATCCTGTTTCTCATTTTCTTTCTTCTGATCTAGTTCATGATATAGGTTACATAATGTTGCTTTATATTAGCTGAATAGGTTCCAGGCTAACATCATCGAGATAGTTCTGTAATATTCTCTGACACTGATCTTCAGGGATACTACTTTCAATTAATGCCACAGAATTAGTCATGTAATTATGCCACTAGGGACCTGCTATATGTGCAGCAGGTAGATGAGGTTCAGACTCTGATGCATAGTGCATGTTGTTGGGGGATCCCCTACTAATTAAGAGGAGTTACAGGCATCGGCCTCTTGTTGCTGATTTGATGCCGTGGGAAATAAAAGTCAGCACAGCAGCTGATCATTTCTGATAAGGCAGCAGCTGGTCTTTTCTGTCAGACTTTGTATTTGTATAGAAAGCCAGATGGGTATTAATATGAAATATTTAAAGCCCCTGGAAACTTGCTTTCAAATCTCACTGTAAGTATTTCTCTGTGACCTTAAATATGCATAATTAGATATGAAATAATCAAAGTTAATGTTAGTAAACAGATAACTGTTAAAGGAATTACAACAGTTTGGGAAATTCTTGCTGTGAATTATTTGAGAAGATTGATGTTTATTTGATGTCTCTACAATAAATATATATCTAAAGCCAACAGCCACTTAACTTAGCCTAAAGACTGATAACGGGGAAACAGCTAAACTGACTCTGTCCAAAGTTAACAAAATCTGTCCACTAGTTCACTAATATAAGCATTATATTGTACATATGGTATGACGTATGTGGTTGACTATTTCTTGAATTAATGAGATGTATAGGTGCTGATAAGTGGATTTTGTCAGAGGTGTTAAATAACTAAGTATCTTTACTCAAGTACTGTACTTTGGTACAATTTTGAGGTACTTGTATTTTACTGGAGTATTTCCATGCTACTTCAATGTGGCACTTTTACACAATTACATTTATTTTAGTCTTATCTCTCGGCAACAAATCAAACAAATCATTGAATGTGCAGAAGTTTCCTGTTGATCCCAACAATGTAGCTGTACCACAAACCGCCATGTTCAAGAACGTCCATATGACCTGTGGCAATTCTTAGGCGAGCTCTGTGGTGCAGAAAATAAAGAGCCTTAAGGAAAATTAGACTTGTTAAGTAGAAGGATAAATATACAGTGTAAACAGAAGAAAATCAAAATTTTTAAATTTCTTTCATCATGTACCAGTTCTTGACAATTTTTAAACAAAATAAAATCAACTTGAAAAGGTTCTCTCCAAGCCTCTTGCATGGATACCAAAATGTCTGAATTTTTGTTATTTAAAGTCATGTTAAGTGTCCACTGTGTCCTTGAATTGTAAATTAGAAAGAACATGTTCATGATGCAATATGCACTCACAGTCTTTATCATCTACTCCACAATGGAGTAGAAAACAAACTAGCTGAGGAAAACAAAGGAAAAGCACCTCTCGGCAAAGCAGTCACAGGACTTTGAAGTTATCTAACATGTCTTCAGAGAGACTGACTTTGATGTTCAGAAAACTCCTCTCAAACAGTGACACATCCCCCTGAAATTAATTGTCAAACGTGTTCCTGAGCACATCGACTGCCCTGCAGGCAGCACAGGCATGAACTCTTATTTATTCTTTCTTCAACATTTCTTACTGATTTATAAACTCTCATTATTTATTGTCATGAGTTTTGCCACATGTCATATTTTGAAACTCTATCTTGTATCTTGTGAAAGTCGTCAAATGCTTATGTATGACAATAGTCACGAACAAGTGCATCGGTAATGTTAAGAGGTTTGGAGCCAGCATGATTGAGAGAGTAAGGGATCAATATGTCAACACACACCTTCCAAAACTCAAACTGAAACATGCAGGTTGTGTCTTTGATATTTGTATGCACAGAGTTAATTAGAATAAAAGAGACATCTATAAAACTATTACAAGAACACTTCAAATTTCAAACAAGAAATTGTTTTTTGTCTAGAAACTAGAAAAGTGAATTTAATTTTTCTGAGATTATTTACTGTGTAAAGTTAATAGGCTAAGCGGGAGTGAACGGGCAGGGAAAGCAGGGAAAACACTAATGTAGAAGCAAACCTGCAAACTAGAAAACTTTTTTTGGTTCAAATACCAGACCATCTTTGAGTTATAATTCACCCATGCATAGAATCATAAGTGCATTCAGACAAGAAGAATCAGCCCTGCACTAAAACATTGCCATGGGCTGCTGTAGAGTGGGTAATGTTGTCTCAGGTACCAGTGAGATGATGAAATAAAATCAAGGACATTTAATTTTAGGGCCCACCAGATGCCAAAGCACTGGCAAGCGGTTTACAGCACTCTGAGATACAGTGGCAATAATTTTATCTTACAGTGTGACAGTCACAAGATAAATGTATGTTACAAAGCAATGAACCAGGACTGTGTATGCATGTCATACTGCGTCTGCAGTGTTTTGCCAAATCATGCTGCATTTCACTGGGTTTAAAGTTATGCTGGCTTCAAATTTTTTGCTGGACAGCGCTGTTTTTTTCCCCCTCTCTGCCCTGGCACCTACACTACGTTGACAGAGTGGCTCAGTTTAGATCAGTTAAGAGGATGTGTTTTTTCATGCAAGACTACAGTTGGTGTAAACATGGCCTAATTCTAGCTTCAGACAAACTGACTTGGTAAACCACCTCCTGTTGGGAGGCAGATGTGAAATGGAAGAGGAAAAAAAACAATGTATACATTTTATTTACAAGTATAAAAGAAACAGCCAGATGATTCACCATTCATGTATGTGTATCTCAGGGAAACACAGAAACGTGAGACAGAGTGCATTGGGGACGTAAACAGTGTGCACTATGATGCTGCTCCTATACCATGAGTAGCATTACTTGAACATGTAACAAAACTCGTTACAAGTGAAGGAAAGAGCGCACACTCAACACTTTCCTCACAGCTCCTATGTTGATGTTCCCCTAAAGCTCCAATTACACTACATTCTGAACCTCCTCTAACGTGGATTCAGTCTGGGCCCCTGTCGCATATCATCCCACTCTCTCTTAAAATCTTTTCCATGTGTGCTTGCGTACTCTGAAGTTTTCTGTCAAGGCAAAACTAATCAAAACTTATGCAGCTTATTGACAAATTCTGCAGATTGAAATTTTTTCCTACCTTTCCTATTTCCTCTGAACATCTGATCATATTTCTGTCCTCGTATGGAGTACCCTGGTGTTGCATGTCTACAGTGTTTCTGTGTCCTTCTCAGCCCAGTCATCATGTATTTACATTTCATTGCCCTTCTTTGCATCAGTGACAGCAGTGGCAGGGGAAAATTTAGCTCATATTTTATTAAACCAATCTGCAGCTATCACAGTTGACTCAGAAACTTGAAATGGGTACTTTTAATTCATTATTTACATTTTCCCAGTGATACACACACACACAGTTATGACTGGTATGCTGTGTGTGTGTGAGTGTGTGTGTGAGACTTCTGAAATCTAGTGAGCCGAGCCGGAGGATGTGCTCAGGCATTGTGCTGCTGTGTGTATGTGTGTATGCACACATGTGGGTGTTTTTTTAAATTTTTTTTATTTGGATCCCCTGGTCCACATTCAATCCTTATTTTTCTTTTATTTGGTCACTAATGAGGCTTCTATCTCAGTTCAAAGAAAAGTATCAACAGTATCATTGCAACCATGGGACTTGTTTATCAGCATCATTATTAAGTTACTGAGAAAAGCTACATTTTATGTTGTATCATTTATTGCATTAACCTTCAAATATTATTATTTTGCTGCTGGACTCACTGACAGGTTGTTTCTCCAGCACCTAAGAGTACTCGGTCTGATTGACTGTGAAATGACCTCTTTAGTTGTAATGTGGTAAAGTGAAACACAATATCAGTATAGCAGCCTAAGCTCAATGACTCATGCAGTATTAGCTTTGCTGCTTCCTCTCAGCATGCAGTTGTAGCTTTTTTCACATGCCCATTATGCATGCATGTTGATGCCTCAAGACATGGTTATTTTTTTCTCCCCTCATTTTCATCCAAGCCTCGACTGATGTTGCACTGAATTGCGTGAGCCAACTTTGACCCTTGATGTTTCTTTGAAGAGGCCACAAAATAAGCTTGTTCTCTCCCTTTCTTTGCAGGCCTCTGTGTTTCTCCCAAGCTCCATAATGAACAGTCTGGACCAGAGCCCATTTACCTGATGTGTCAGTGTGACACACCAGCAGCCTCGGTTGCTTTCCATGTAAAGCCTTTCTCCCTTTTGTGTGTGCCAGAATTCTTGAATAGTACTGCAGCATTGCTGACAAAATAGTTACCTACCTCACCCCAGAATCCCTGCACGCGTGAGCGCGCGCACAAACACACACACACACTCACACACACACTCTTTCTCTTTATGGATTCAAAGCAAGTCTTCTCTAGCTCCTTTGTTCCCCACTCCAGGCTGGGCTCAGATCCTCTCTGCTCTCTGTAAGCCTGCTCCGCTCTGTCATCAGGATTACAGGCTGTGCTGTAGCAGATTAATGACTGACAACTCTACACTCCTCTCAGCATTGCACCGGCACACATAGAGCTACTAGGAGGGAGCGTGTGCCTGGTTGTGAGGGAGAGAGGAACAACTGCGGGGGAGATAATGCATTGTGTTGGTCGGAGAACAATATGTTAGCTGTGCGGTTGTGTGTGTGAAGTGGAATTGTGTGGTTGTAAGAGTGTGAGTGCAGCAGGGTTTGTGTGTAAATGTGTTGGTTATTACGAAGCGGTGGTACGTGCAGCAAAAGCTTTTCAACTTCTACACCTCAGTGAAGCACAGCAGGAAGGGGAGTTATGTTGGTGAACATGGGGCCTCAGCTGAACAAGCCTAGGTTGATGTGTGTATTTGTGGGAGCATGCTCATGTGCACATACAGCATGCATGCTTATATACACTTTTCTTGATGCCAGCAAGAAAAATGTGACAGTAACAAGACCAATACATACTGTTAGTGACTGTAGACCTCTGTAGACAGAAGCCTGAAACATAAATTCCCTCCAACTAACTATTCCCAAACAAAAACACAGCAGGCTGTTGCTGCTTTGTTTGAGGCAATGTTGAAGCTGGCTGTAGTTGTACAAATCCAAACAAACAGGCAAACAAACTGAGAGCTAACACTTTCTGAAATTTGGAATAAATTAGGCCAGGATCTCACACCATCTCTTCATAGAAGCAGCTTATGTGTGTCATGAATTACTAAGTAGTAATATTTGGGGCTTCTCGCAGCCATCAAACAGCTGAGGCTTAATTTCCTGAGACCTGCCCTGGAGTGTCCAGGAAAGTGGGCTGTCTGAGCTGCCATCTGAGGACTGAGAGGCTTCTGTTGTATTTGGTTGAGATATTTTATAAATGCATAAAATGTTTTTGGTTTAGTAGAGCTCAACAATAATTTAACTGCCCTTGTTTCCTAACAGTGACTGGTGAAATTCCTGATGTTAATAACAAGTGGTGGAAAGTAACTACTGTAGCCTCGTACTAAAGTGCACTTTGGTGGTACTTGTGCTGCTTGTTAATGCATATTTTAATCCACTGCATTTATGTAATAACTGTATTTATGTATTTTAAGATTAAGATTACACATTAAAACACATGCTGTGAACATAACACTGACATATCATCACCTTTTAAGGAGTTTAGTTTAGTTTTTGGTTTCCAGCTCCTGAGGCTCTATCTTGAGCTGCTAAACTTTCTACTATATTCGCCAGCTAGTCTCTAACTATAAATGTCTGATGTTTGGTGCTGAGCAGGTAGTGTAATGTGAGATTTTAGAGCTTTTTTGTTGAAAACAGCTGCACACTGCAGCCCAAAACAACACTAAAAGAGCAATGAAAGTGAATGAAAACACTAAAACTGGGGGCGGACAGCTGAACAACGAGCTGGATCCCGCTATAAAGCTCTGTAAAGCCAAGGGGAGCTGCAGATTCAGTGGTAATTCTCTGTAGGTTCATCACCGCAAATGACTTCTGTCACATTACACATCATGATTTGATCCATTGTTGTTATAACAATATTGGTTATAGCCGCTTTAGGTATAGTATCTTCTTCCACGAGTGACATCGACTGTGTTGAACCCAGAATGACAACAAATACCAGTGAGCTGTGGTAAAATACTTTTATAGAGCAGCAATCCATATCTGAAATATAGCATCCAAGCAGAATAGCTCTGCTATGTACAGAACTCACCGCACCCATTTTCTCAATTTATATGTGAATATATCAGTTGTTTATGTTTGTATGTGTTTGTGTGTGTGTGTGTGTGTGTGCAGAAGCGTAGTAGTTTTTCATCAATTACAGTATACTGTATTAAAAGTTTTAAATACAGGTCATAATAATTATTTTTAAATGTCTCTGGATATAAAAGCTGGTGTTCAGACCCTCATTAGTCCATTAATGAAGATGAATTTTTCCTCTTTTTGTCTAAAAACTGTCTTTATTTCTTCTTTCATCTTGTATATTTCTCCATCCTCTCTGCTGTATTGCCTGTTGTACTGTGCCCCTTGCCCTGTTCCACCCGCTATATATTCTCTTTATATCTCTTAATTGCTTCCTAACAGTGAGTCATATTGTGGGCTGAACTTTTGCTTTTATTTGACTTCAGCACTTTTATTTCACTGCACCAGTATCAAACCTGTAAATGCTGAAGAGGCATTTTAAGAGCCATAACAACATGTGCACCCCAGTCAAACCGCTTTCATCAACTCCAACAGAAACAGATAAAATCTTAACCTTTGTAGCTCTTTCTCCTCCCACAGTTTTGTGTTTGCATTTTAATTCTCCACTTCATTCCACATTTGTTTTTTAATCAAATCTTCATCATTAATCATTTGTAGTGTTTTATATATATATA
>JAUBNQ010000004.1:5893350-5937199 GCA_032353495.1 Ctenopoma kingsleyae | reverse complement strand
GTGCATTACAGTATCAAAATGTCTCTTGTTTCATCTGTTAAAACTCAATGGAACCAGAAGCATTTCTTCCTGTTCTTCTTGGTGGAGACAGGAGGTCGCACCGGTTGAGGTGAGTCTTGTTGTTGGACTGTGGTGGGCTGGGGAGTGGCGGGCTGTGGCAAGCCCTCAGCAGGGTCGCCCACCTTCCATGTGCGTACCACCTGCCCTTCCTGCAGACGAAAGTCGTGCTCTACACTGGAGAGATTAAAAGAAAGAGAGTGTCAGTTAAGCATGTTTCAATCTTGGGGTCAGCAGAAAACAACACAATACTGTTATAGAGAGAGCCAAAGTAAAACCACCACTTTCTAGTTGCGTTGCAGAAGTAAGAAAACATAATTCAAAAATCCACCTCATTTCTAACATTACTAAACTCCCAGTCTGAACAGTATGTTGTGTTTAGATAAGTACACCAGCACCATATACATGCCATAAGAACCCTAGGTGCAGCTACAGCTGTTACAACGATGCAGGTACCTGGTATCTGCCATGCTTTCAAATTCTGGTTTCAAATTCTAATAACTTGTGCTGTAGTGGTTTTAGGACAAAAATTATTTTAATGTCAAGAATTATGAAAAAAAGCTTAACGGGGGACTGCATTAAGTTACCATTAGATAATGGAACAGATGCCCGGATGTGACGTAATGACTTTAATTCTGTATCAGTGGGTGTCACAAATTTCTCATTTGTAAAATTGGTTCTGAAAGGGTTGATTATTTACAGATCCAGCAATTACAGAGCTTTTATTTTGAGTTTTCTGGCAACCTGATGAATCTTGAATCTCTGTTTTTGGTCTCTACCAACACGTAAGGGAAATATCTGGCTCCACTTTGTTCACCAGCTAGCTGCTAATTGTGTTTGCTTGTAGTTTTGTGCTGAGCAGTGTAGTGTACATTTATTGCTGCAGCTAAAACTATGGTAAGAATTAAACAAAGCACTTTAACAATAAGGCAGACAGACTCTTTCTAAAGCTCCATAAACCCAAGGAGTGACAATTCTCACAACAACAAGTGATCATACTGTATTCACAATGTCATTTCAGATGTTATAAAAACTGATTGCAGCCACCACAAACACAGTAGAAATACAGATGAATCAGAGTACACAGGATGCAAGAAAGAGCTAGTGTAAAAAGCATCAAAGAGAAGCTGTGAAGACTCCCACATCTGCCACAAGACAATAATGAAGCTGTTGACAAAGTAAATCAAGTGCTAAAATGCTGAGTATCACAGAAATGTTGCAGCACCAGAAGGGATCCCAGGACTGCAATTGACACGCACACCAAATGAAAAGTCAGCAAGGTGAATCATCAGTCACATGACAGTACAGCTCAGGGGCTTCACTGCTGAAGTGAGATATGAACTCTGATGCACCTCTGCAGAAGCTATAGGTAAAGGTAAGCAATAATAAATGAATACATCTGCAGTAAGGGAATAAGGACAATATTTGCTTGCTGAATTACTTTTGTCAGCAGTTACATGTTGGGTAAGCTTTCCCTCCATGAACTGATTCTTTTCCCCTCTTTTCTTTTTTTTTTTTAAATTCATTTTACTTTGCTGCTATTCTTGCTTATTATGCAGTGGCCTAGTTAGCTGGTGTTTCTCATCACAGCACAGATGCTGGAAATAAAGAGGACTCCCTCAGTTGTGGATATGAGGAGAGAAGTGCTGCAGAGGAAGCAAGGAGGACTGAGCTCAGCAGCAGCAGGGCCTGGAGTTTTCAGGCAAGAACAATAAGGACTCTCACATTCATATCCATCTGGCTGCATAACTCCCACTCCCTCAGTCACTCAACCACTTCACTATAGATGCCCACTGGTATTTTAATGCACAAAAAAACAAAAACAAATGAAACATCAAACTCCAGACACGAGCACAGTTCAAGCAACGGGTGCGGACAGAGTAAACAGTAAAAAAAGTGAGTGGGTACAAAGAGCAGTGGAAAGGATTTGTTCCATCCACAATATTTTCAGCAGGTAGAAAAAAATGTACATCTTTGTGGCAAATGGGACAGCTTGAAACAAACCTCCAAAGCTGTGTAAAAGTGGAAAGTAAGTGATGGAATGGTCAGAAATGAATAGAGTAAATAAAGTGCTTCTCCCCCATCTTCACAGCCTTCTTATTTGTGCCACCATACATCTCGGATCCCTATAGAGCTCCCCAGTGACTCTTGCCTTGCGTCTGCTGTGTTCCCTTATTGTGGAAATGAATAGAACTGGTCCACGGCTCTGCGTGATCAAGGCACACTGCCACTGTAGGGAGCTGTCCACCCTCAACCTTAATTATCTGCACACTGAGCCCACAAACTGTGGCAGGCTGGAAGCTGTGAACCTAATACAGTTCTTCCCACTGCTCCACTTCTGTCCAATGCTCACGTCTCTGCTTTTTTTTAGTACAGGCACCTTACCTCAGGCCCTGCCTGTGGGCAAATTAGCTGTGTTTTACAGTTAATGCAAGCCATATTTCAGAAGCAGGGTGTTGGAGAGAATGAAAAAGTGCTAATGTGGTGACCTGCACTTGAAGAGAAGATGACAAAGCTAATCCACAATCAGTAACATACAAGGGTACACCTGAGTTCATCACAATCACTGAACATTAATACAAGTTAAAGCTACAATATACAACTTAAGATAGGTAGCATGAGACTCAAAATCAATCCAGGCCTCCCTCTCTCCGCTCTGTCTGTTCTGCTGTGCTCTGCTACACTCCACACTCTGCCCAGCCCTTCAGATATTGATATTACAATAAATAGGAATGCTACAAAATATTTGCATCCATATGTCATTTTTGACATCTAATGACACAGCACAAAGAGTACACGCAAACAAACTACTGAAAATGTTCTATATCCCAACGCTGAATAACACAGAGACATAAAATGCAATACAGACATTAGAAAAGCTTCAACATACGAATAAGTCTAGACTATGATTAACTATAAAATGTATGTGTCATGAGCTCAGATGTTGTCAAAACCTTTGTTTTATAGTAAAACAACTGGGGCTTAGTGTTTGATTAACTTCACTATACATGCTGACAATGGACTTTTCACTGAAGAGGGAGACATCTTGCATCGAGCAATCAATACTTTTTAAATGAAAGACATTTGCATGCATTCTGGGTTTGTCAGTAAGTAAATGCAATGTTAAACATTTTTAAATGTCTTAAAACACTCCTTGCTGTAAAAAGTAGCTCTTGTGTGACCTTACATTGCACACATTATTCCATACTTAGAGCCATCCTTAGAGTCCAAATTCTGCTGTATAAATCTCTTATTTTTTAATCATTCAGTTTGGGACACAGCGACCTTACCCAAGAGCACTACCCCACGTGTGTCTCTAGAGGGGACTGAATCAGCAGATTTGTAGTTTCCACCACATTTGTCTGGAATTTAAGGTTATTCACAATTGCCATTTGAAACATTATTATCAATATTACTTGCATTAGTAATTATAGCCTGTAGTTACTCACAGTATAGTGTACTGGTGAGCAGGACACACTTTCTGGAAATCAGGATGTTACATGCAGTGAGATTGAATAGAGGTCAAAATCTTGACAAGCTGAAAACAATACTTTATCAGTATTTTAAAATAATATAAACACAGAAGCTGAGTGGGGCTTCATATCTTTTTCATTCTCCCATATAAAACATTCATACAACAGCACCAGCAGGAGATCATCATTTCTCCTCCATCTCTCCTCCTCAGTGGTTTTGCCAAATAGTGGAAGAAAGACTTTCAGCAGAAGTATAGCAGTGCAGAGGCAATCAACTCAAAACAGCTTTGTAATTTTCTCTCATGAAGCCTGAATAATATAAAAAAGACAACTTTTCATTTCAGCAGGAATTACAAAAAGAGAACACTTGTGAAGAGTGGCGTTCTTCTCTGATTAGGTACTGTACCGCACCCACAAATGCATGTGCATGCCAATATGCAACACAACAGATAAATGTAGGCTACATGTGTGCACCTGCACAGTTCGACACACCATCTACTGCGATACGTTTCAGATTACGCTGATCTGAGAAGGAGTAAGACAGACGTATAGTTTAGAGAGTCTGTGGCTGTATTATTTGAATGTAACATTTGATTCTTACACATGATGGTAAGTTATCCAGCCAGTGTGATTTTCTTCAACTTATTTTAATAAACTGCTTAAATTCAAAGATCGTTCTCAAATATTAATGTATGCACTACCTAGATGTTGTTTACCCTGTTTATGCATGGCTACAGAAGGTAATTAATGTATTTAACTATGTCATTCAAGATTAATTCTATTAATCAGCTGTAGGTGTAGCCAGGTGTAAGTCTTTTTAAGCTAATCTTAACATATACTATGCAGCATGATGCCTTGAAATCTAAGAAAATGCATGCGTGATACAGGGGGAGCACAGCATTGAACAATGCCTCAGTCATTCAAGGTAAGTTAGGTGATGTCTGGGACAAACCCAACCTCTGTGAGCATCATTTTGAAATACTAGACAGTAAATGTGATTGAATATGTCTGGCCAAGGAATTACAGCTGAACAAAACAGTGGAAAGATTAAATTTGTAATAAGGCAATTACACCACTGATTTGAAACGGAGTCATCTAAAAAAAAAAAAAAGGTCCACACATATAAGTCCACATGCATTTGAGGTGGTCTTTAGCCACAGTGGTGCTTTACACTAAATACTAATGTCATCTTACTAACACGTGACGTTTACCTCCACTGCCTGCTAACTGCTACCTTTTGCTAATTAGCATTAATGTCATTGGTTTAGCAGGTACAGTATTACACTAGTATGTAAGAAGG
The DNA here is from genome assembly GCA_032353495.1 of Ctenopoma kingsleyae. Taxonomy (NCBI): domain Eukaryota; kingdom Metazoa; phylum Chordata; class Actinopteri; order Anabantiformes; family Anabantidae; genus Ctenopoma; species Ctenopoma kingsleyae. The sequence goes on along the minus strand of JAUBNQ010000004.1, from coordinate 5,932,369 downwards.
ATTTTCCTTTGTTTGGTTTTTAAGTGATGGTGGCACTGGTGAAAGTTAAAGATACTGCTAAAGTTATTAAATGTTAACGTTATTAAAACTAAAAGAAAATTAAAGTCAGTGGATCACCAAAAGTTATTTAAGGATTAATCCTCTGGGAACAATGCAATCCAGTTAATAATTTTTGAGATATTTTAGTCTGGATCAAAGTAGTAGACCAACCGACAGACGGATGCATAATGAAAAAATTATGATCTCTAGAAATTAAATCAGTATTTCTGGTTGACGGGCTTAACGACTAAATCTGAGCTCCAGATAATTAAGCTCTGATCATGAGAAATTGCCTTACACTAAAAAAGTAATGAGAAAATTAAGGTTTGAGCTCAAGTTAGACACCCAGTCAGTTACAATTAAGTTTTGTTGTTGTCAGGTTAACGTTACTGACGTTGTTGAGGCATCTTATTTTGATCTGTCTGATGGTTGAAATTGACAATGTTCATATTTGATTGACTGGCATAAACTGTGTGTTCCAGCTACAGAGCTATACAAGAACTTTTATTCAGGAGAAGAATCAGTAATCTTGCATAGCCAAACCTCCATTCATCTAGTTCCCAAATGTCCTGAGGGAATCATCACAAAAACTGAAGATATACAGAAGCCTTCACAAACAAGATAGTGGTCTCAGGCTAGAACCAACTGAAATGGATGTCTGTAACAGGCTGAGGACAGTGAGGCAAAGTATGATTTCAGTTTGTATCGCTGGGAGGAGGCTGTGTGACTGAGCAAGAAAAGAAACACAGTGACACTGTAAACATGACTAATACCTCAGGGACACATCATCATATGATTTATGCTGTCCACGGTAGGGTTTGACTATGCGATATAATTTATGCTAATCATAGGATGCTAAAAGCCTAAATGCATATCACCAGCAGTCAGATCACATTACGCCACAACACCTCATAGCATAAGACAGAACAATATATTACATTAAAACTAGTGTATTTATACAATGATACAAATCTGCTCCTCTTCAAGGTCAGTGCATTTGGCTTCATACTGCTAAAGTTCTTGGCAACGGTTCAGAAAAAACAAAGGGACACCTGCTGTGGAGGATTTTAACCTTGTGTTGCCTTAATATAACTCTCTATCCCTCTGTCCTCTCTCAACCATCTTTTTCCATAGTGTGATAAAAAATGCCTAATATTTACATTTTTATAGCAATTACTGTGATAGATTTTACTAATGTGACCTTATTAGTGACCTCTGGCACTGTCCACAGTGCTTTGTTTTCTAAAACCAACAGCTCAGCCAATCCCAGTGAGAGGCGCAGACTCTGACCTTGTTTGTGTTTCTCTCCATGTGCATGAATAAATTACACTAAATATTGTTTATTAAAGAGACCAGATGAAGAACCTGGAAGATTTAAGATGTGAGAAAATCCTTTGCATCAAATAGCTTTGTAAATAAAGAGTAAGCGAGATTAAGGCTGATTATTGAGGAAGCGTAAGCTAAAGGAAAGCAGGGCCCAGGAGATTTCAGTCTCATCAGAGTTGGCCTATAGCAGCTTAAGACTTGACCTGCTGTTGTGTTGTTACTCTCTATGCTTTGTTTACTCTGTAGAGCTCATTGTACCATGGGAAGATGCTGTGCAAAGTGTATAAATGAGAGAACATACACTGACCCAGGAGTCAAAAGGAAGGCTGGCAGTGCTGAGTATCCAGGATGGTCTGCTGGAAAAAAAGATGTCTACTGTGAATTCACACTCATTACTGATTTACTTTGGGAGTTTGCAGTGCATGTGTGCTGCTATCACCTTATTGCCTCTGTATGTAGCTCATGTCAGCAACCTTATAATTAAATGCAGCATGACAGCGTTAGAATGTGTGATAAGGTGAATACTTCATTGGCTTTTGATCAAAAACATAATTAAGATTATTTCAAGAAACAAGAAAAGGACTTCATTTCTCAAAAAAGAGGTAAATAAACCTGCTTTACATTTTTGGCCTCCTGGGGGCAGCATAAGCAAGGCACGAACACAATATTGACATACCATAAATTTTAAAGTGGAAAGACTTAAAAATAATTGATTCTTTGTAAAAAGCAACATTGGTATTTATATTCTAAGAAAGCCCTCTCTCTTTTATTCCTATTTTTTGGTTGTTTTTGGTGGGTTAATAAATGTTTTTTGCAAAACAATGATAAACAATGGGCTTAAGCTCTGCTCTGGGTGGTAGTAGTGTGTTAGTATCAGTAAGACCTTTCCCATACACAAATCATTACATCCAATATTGACCATTGTTGAAGAGGATGAAGCTCGTCTTTTAGTGTAAACCTCACATGTCTGTTGTTTGCCTATGCAGAGTTTCTGGACTAATGAGCAGGAATGTTTAATTTTCACTGTTACTGTGAACCATGAGCTGCTGAAGAAGTAATTTCAGATTGCAATAGTCTATGTCTAAGTGTAGTCAAAAGCAGCTATAGCAACTTAGATCTGTGTTGACACTAGCTTAATGTTGGTATTGAGGAAATTGGCCCAAAATCTACTGTTCTGCCTCCCGGGGATGTTACGGGCCAAATTTAGTGCAACATATGTGATGAGGTGTGTTTACCCAGTCTGTGCTAACATCCAAGCCAGGATTTTTCCTCATTACACACCCACAATGGATATTTCTCCAAAGCTCAGCAATGGATTGGCCCAAAAGTAGTGTAGCTGCTATTACTGGGGATGTTTTGCCAATCATAATTTGTTCACCTACATGGTATCCTGATAGAGAAACTGTACAATAAGTTAGTGACGCTCATCGTGTGCACTACCTGTTTGTCCATAGCATCACTGAGGTGTTGATACCTGCTGCACTGGAAGGCTCTGATGGATGGCTATTGAGGAGATCTCAAGGAGAGATGTGTGATAGCAGGGTGGCAGTTGGCCACAGCAAGCAGTTATGGTTAATCTATCTTTATCTCTGCCGTACCCCATTCATAAACACGCACTAATGTACTCAGAAGTTTGTCTTTAATTTCTCAGTATTTATGTGTCTCTGTGTGTAATGAAGATTCAGGGCTGTGTGGAGGATTCCTGTGCACAGATTTAACACCATTTAACACCATTTATTATTTACCTAAATGGAATTTGTTGGATGATTGAAGAGGTCAGATAGACAGTATAAACAAACAAACAAAGAAGAGTATTTTGTCTGTTATGTTACCTCTGACAACGCAGGTACATCTCACATTCTGGATATCTCTGCAGTTTTGTTTATGTTGTATAAAAGAGGCTCCATGGTGAGATGCTGGTAAAGTAAGAAAGAAAATGAAAGCAACAAAACTGTATTTCTTTTGTTTTGTTTTTGGTTTATTTCTGTCTCTGTAACCATCCATCCATCCATTTTCCTAACCGCTTGTCCTCGTAAGGGTCACGGGGGGTGCTGGAGCCTATCCCAGCTGTCTGTCTCTGTAACTGTCTGTCTCGCTTTATAATAAATTAACAGCAAACACGAGTAAGTCATCTGCAAAAAGGATTTTACAACAATTTATCAAGTCTGACGTTTTAGATTTTTATAATGCGTTAATTTGTGGATTTTATTTTACAGCATTTCTGGATATATCGCAGCCCTCTCCCAGAAAATAAGCAGTCAGTTTGTCCGTGAAGATTCTCAGTCATCCGGGTCATGGTTATCCCAAAGGTGCTGTTCAGTGGCAACTGGACTGAAAACCTTCATCAGTTCTAATTGACTGGATTAGAGTAGAAAGCCTATAAACTCTGTGGAGTCAGTAAAGCATTGATGTTCATGTGACCAAGAACTTAAAGCAAGTCCAGCTGCCACTGAACAGCACCTATGGGGCAAGGAGTCAGTTGATCCACTGATGCAGAAGAGCTAACTAAAAATACAAAAAGTGTTAAGGTATCAGTATGCTTCAACTGAAATGAACAGTCCAACCGTGTCTGAAACCACCTCCGCCCACACCTTTCCACCGTGAGATTTGGAGGAGCTAGTTCTGACCCTGAAGACCTGAACATCACACCCACTTCACACTGATTTGCCGTCTGTGTGGGAAAGGCTTTGAGTTTCTCTGTCAGGCTCTTGTCACTCGTCACACACAGTTCTGTTGTTTGTAAAAACCAAGTGTGACGGTATTTCTTTCTAGGCAGGTCACCTAAAACTGTGCACTGTTATCCCTTTTTGAGCTGTGTCTGTAGCTGACTTTTCACCATGGTTTCATGTGGGGCCATTCAAAATGACTGTAATCAGCTTTGTTTGAAGATGATGCTGGAGGACAAGTAACTGTACAAAATAGTTTGTTTTCAAATTGCTTTCATGCTGAAGGAGACAAAGGTAATTCTTCTCGTAACTGATCTATATAACATTAGCAAATATATTATCCAATATTAATAAAACGAATTATCAACTATTATATATATTAGAGTAAATATAAATATTTCACTTTAGCACTGAGCATTTAATGTCCTACTGTAGCTATTGATCATGTCTGATAATGACATAAACACAGTGCCAAAGCAGGGAGAAGATTGAGTGTGGGTGCTACTGGAAGAGCCTTAGGGATCTAATTTAGCTGTGGGTGTGATTCTAGCATGATTAGTGTTTATATGACACATCATCTACATTAAGCAGTGCTTCCCTGTTCCACGTGCCACTCTTGATCTTCGTCTCTCCTCCTTGTTTCAAAGACATGGCACAACGGTGATGGGCACCATCTGGCACTCACTGTTGGCAGAGTTCGGCTCTGTGATTATTGCCGAACAGCATGAACAAGGGTTCCCGCTCTCCCTCTTCTCTCGGTGTGTCTCTTGCTCCCTCTCCCCCTGTATCACACCCAGCCCTTTATCTGTCCTTTCTTCACACAAACAAACTCATAAGTGGATGGATACACATTTGTAAGGACATATAACAGTTTTGTGGTTTCACATCACCAGTGAATGATCTGTAACGAATACAGTTTTTAGATGTAAGCATCGCTAAGATGCATGCACATGTTTCTTTTTGTGACTGTGTGTAGTGTTTTTGTGACAGTGGTGCAAGAGACATACTGGAACAAATACTCTTAATTTCTATTTTCTTGTTTTCTTGCTGTGAAAATCTTGAGCTCCTGCTGGATGAGCATTTCCTGTGTGTAGTTTCATATGAATGAGAGTGATGCCTACAGTGTATTTTCTTCCACTCCCCTGTGAGGTGCCTGTTGCTCCGCAGCTTAGCCCTGAAGTAAAGATGGATTACTGCAGAAGAACTGCTTGCCCTGCCCTTTACACATTTCACACACACCACTTCTCCATTATCAGCCTCATCCACGGAGGAAGTGGTGCGCATGTGCACACACACACACACACACACACACACACATACACACAGGTCTGAAAGCACTGACATGGTTGTTAGCAAAAGGTCAGAGCCAAGAATTTGACAAATCTTTCTTTAGAGAAATGAAAACCTCTCATGTCCAGTTAAAATGGAACAACCAGCTCTTATTTTTCCTCTCTTGTTTATGTCTATCAATTTCTATTAATCACTGTCTCTGTTTCTCTCTCTTGTGTCCTCTATTTCTGGTCGAAGATACACAGTAAGGAAAAAAAACTGTTCATCTTCATGTCTGAATCTGGTCATTTAAAAGAGCATGAAAAGCTAAACCTTTTCCTGTTGAGAGAAGATTATATCTTGATGTCAACTGGCTGCAGAGATTAAACCTTAGGATTCAATAGGTGTATTGTTGACTAATTAGTATGCTGGATGACTCTTGACTATTTGGGATGTCAGATTTGCACTTTGCACATTTTTTAGAGCATAAACACTCTGCAATATTCTTTTATATTATTAATGGCTGGCATTTCTTCAGCGATCAATGTATTTTCATTATCTAATTGCCTCTCTTATACTTACCATTACTACTGGCAGAGTCCACCTTTCCCATGAGTGCACCTTTCCCATCTGATAAATTTAAGTCCAATATTCACTTTCTTTTAGCTCTGCTTTAGGCCCCTAACAACTCCCAAGGGAAATATCTGGCTCTTTAGCTGCTACATGCTCATACAGTCAGTATCTAGTTGCAAACTGCATCTGTCTGTTGTTTGGTAACAGCTGCATAGTACATTTGGGGGCCAAAACACAAAACCGTGAGCTGAAACTTGCCATAAAGTTCAATTAAGAACTCAATCAAGACAAGAGGAGCTACAGACCCAGGTGATAACTCAGTGTAGGCTCGCTCATCATTATAACATATATTAACTTCACACACAATCTGGACAAATTGATATTATAAAGGCATTGATTATAGACACTTTAAGCTTAGGGAAACGATTGTTAAGCAGTTAAAGCTACATTATGCAAGTTAACCTAACACTAGAATAAAAATTAAAGTCAATTCACTCTCCTTCATTCAGCCCTCATCGAGTCCGTACTTTGTATGTCTGCTTTGTCTACATGCTATGCACAGTTGGGAAGAGCACTTGTACTTTCAGCTATGCCGCTTGTGTTTTCACCATGAAAGCTGCCTGCACACACACACACACACTGACACACACACAATCCCACTGTCACACATTGATGCACCTCAGGAAATACTGGTACGGTAGACAGGTATAGTATAATTATTACTGGCAACAGCATTGCAATACGTTTGTAGTATTGGTTTACAACATTAACATTGTAAGTTACAAGAAAGAAGTCCAGTTGAATTTGGATGAACTGCAAAACGTTTCTAGCTTACAAGAAAGAAGTCCAGTTGCCATGACTCGACTTCCAGACAACCTCATCTGGATGACTGAGAATCTTCACAGACATTACTGCCCAGTATAAATGACAATGCTCCAAAATCTACTTACCAAGCAAAAATAATTGATATTCTCTGGTGAAAGGGGCGACAATTTTTAGTTGTTTTAAGTGAATATCATTAAACTGCTGGCAGTGCTTTCCACTAAGTCTGGGTCACAGGAGGCTTTGACAGCATATCTCTACATTAAGATAAGTTTAGGAATATATTTCTAGTAAAAAAAACTACATCTTTTTTTTACTTTTATCTATCTTTAATCTAAAGACTACAATAACTGGAACACATATATATGACATATACTTTTTGTACTGACACAGTCCAATATGAATGCAATTCTTATGGATACAGGCCTGTCTGGTTTGTTTTCTAAAAGTAGCTTTTGAAATTCATATCATGTCTTCTCTCTCTTTTACACACACACACACACACACAGATTCCTCTGTCGCTGTAACACACTCTGTTCTGTTTCTTCCTTCTGTCACTTTCGCTTGCTTCTTCAAATACAGATGCACTTTTTTTTTGCCTTTTTCTTAACCTCTGTATTTTCCTAGTAATTCATTTTATATTCTATTCAGTCGAATCTTTTCCTTCCCTGTTATGATAATGGCGGAGAATTGTCAATGTTTAATGAATGGCTGGCGGCTGGATACAGGTTCAGAAATATCTTTGTGACCGTGAACATGAGAAGTTCATCTACAATTTGCTCACACATCACTGTGTTTTAGAGGAGCTCAGCTAAATGTGCACACACTGAGGCACAGATTTATTTTGGCCATCCTTCTATTCATTTGCATACTGTATATATACTGCAGATGTTGGTTTCCCTGAATAAACTGTGCACAGAAACATGTCTGGTTCTGGTTCATTGGGCTTTGGAAGGAAAAGCAAAGCTGTAAGTAGCTGCCTAGGCAATCTTTCCTACTCACCTCCTCTCACACTCCTTCCACCCCTCTCTCCTGCTGCTCCTATACCGAGTACAGAGCTGCAAGTTTCCACCACTTCTCTCCATCCACATTAAGATGTGAAATGTATTTATATTCAAAGTGCAAAAAGGGGAGAGAGCAAAGGAAGTGACACAAGCAATCTACTGGAAAAGGCGCCGCTTTCTGATGTCTATAAAATACCGTAGCCCTTTTGATAAAACCAGGACAATAAGAAGCTGTCAGTAGCTATGGACCAGTGTTGGGACCATGTGGAGAGTATTTGAATTGGACTGCTATGCCCTTCTAGGGCAAATGAGAAAGTGAATCAAAACTGTTGAAAGGAGACACGAGTCCAAGCTGAGAAGTAGCACTCTGAGGACAGAGTAGACAGAAGCACATTATGGAGGGCAGGAATAGCGTGAATGAGGGCTCCACGCACCACAGCCCACTGCTCTTAACATTGCCTTGGGTGACAGCAAAGACACTATATTGTTCTTACTAGATTCTCCACTTTAGAGTATGAGTACTCCATATTCCCTTGACTCTGATGCACACGTCTGATATGCATGTTATTTCCCCACTTACTGGAATGTTTCAATGAAATCTGTTAATGCTCTCTGAAACTTATCAGCCTCCATTAAACTGCCTGTTTAACCATGCAAGACACCATCACAGGGACCTATTGGACAAACTGGCAGCCATCCTTCACACACACTGTGCCAATGGAGAGATGTCTCCAGTTCTTCTATAACACTATTATTACTTTTTAAAATCTTTTAAAGCCACTGCGATTCATTTTTAATGTGGATGAATATTTCACTGCACACTAGAGTGAAACATTGCAAAAATAAAAAAGACAGAGAGTAAGAGTCATGAGGAATATGTGGTAAGAGATAAAAAAGTTGCAGATATTGAGATGTATGCAAGATTTCCTTCCTGGTGCCCAGTCTGATGCTGCACCAACTCATTCTCTGGTCTATCGTAACTGAAGGACAGCGTGCTAGTATCCAGTCTTGTCATGTGATGCTGTGTCAGTGGAGATGTGCATCAGGAAGTGCTGATTCATGATCGGTGTGGTGGTGAGAACAGCGAGTGATGAGTTGTTACTGTAGGCGCTGTCACAAAAGGTTCGTCTCAAGCCCTCCCAATGGATCAGTCTATAGCTTTCATCCTACGACTCCTGGAGACTCAGCAGAGGAATCCTCCACTCTACCACCACCGTGCCTGGCATATGTGTATCAGTAATGTTAAGAGGCATTCATTGACAAATAGGATGCTTAAAGTGTCAGCCCAGACTGTGAATGAGAGGAATAGAGCGACAACAATACGAGCATGAAATGAGGCCACAGGACAGATATCAAACAAGCACAAGTCGCATGCCTACAGATAACAGTCAACCAGCAGGAAAGAGCGAGAACGCTTCCTCAACAGCCCTTTTCTCAATTATCTGCTGTTCAGCGAAGGCGATGACGGATTGTGTTTGAGAAGAAAACTCTTAGTGGACTCATAGTTTAGCTGAAAATGTATGGTCCAGAGAGTCATTAATCCATCTCAGAGTAGCAGCCTATCGAGCTCCTCCAGTGAAATGCGTGATCGAGCAATAGGCAGAGCAGTAGCAGAGATAAAGCAGCAGAGTACAGATCTGATTAGGCTGCCGTCTCTGCACACTCCACGGGGATTAAGCACAACAGTTCCTTGTTAGACCTCCCTACTTTGTTCCATACAGCATATTCGCCATTAGCTAGAAGAATAACAGGGAGAAAACTTTACTCACTAATTAACACTTCTGAACAGCCACACAATTGCATTCATGTATTAATATGCAGTTAATGTGCTACTGGTGCTGGATAAATAACATCACATTCATCATGCATTATTCTTCCTGTAATACAAGATCCTTAAAAAGCAGAACAAATGAAGCACTTATTTATGAGTCTTGGTTGGGTACAAAATGTTCAAAACATTACAGTCTGTAGCCACTAGTATCTACATTTGCATGCTTAAAGTGTCATTAGCATTTTTATATAAGCTTTGCCCTGAAAGATGTCCTGAGTAACCGGAGAACAAAGCTCTGTGTGCAAACACACAAAGACACTGTTAAACACACGTATCATAATAGCTTTGTACTTAACATATTAATATTGTTTTTGTTAGACATTTCTTTTTCTTTTTTTAAAGTAATGTTCGCTATTTTCTGCTATTTATCTTACTTAAAAGTGCACACTTTTGATTTTCCCATTAATTAAAAAACATTTGCGTGTATTCCAGCACTTGACTGATGTTATAAATGAATTCAAACTAAATACACCATTTTCACAGCTAATAGCACAAATGAAACTAATTCTCTGTGTATCTTGTATAATTGTCTACACATTCACCCAGGCTTCACTGTCACTTCACTGTCGTTTTAAATATTAACCATTTTAAATATTCAAACCTGAATTAATTAATTTTTTTGTGAAGTGGGAGCAGCATAACAAGCTGTAAACATGACACTGACATCGCCTGACAAAACTGTACAATTTGTTAATTGCCTGTTTACACAACCAGCAGACATGGAGTAATGTGCTTCATGTTTCACGCCACCTGAAACACGTCCACTACGCATTCTTGTTATAGCTCCAGTTTGGTCTCCACCAACTCCAAAATAAAATATCTTCGTTGTAAAGTTAAGAGCTTTTGTCCAAAGCAGAATAATAAGTACAGCCCAAAGCTACTATTCAGTATCTGCTTAGGTTTATGTAAAAACAGTGAAAGTAATATAATATTTTCCCTGTATCCCAAAATTAATCGTATAATTATATATGATTTGCGTATAAACCCTACCTCTAAAGGGAATGAGAAGTGAGACCTACAATGAGCATAGTATACATAAAGCTCAGATATACAAATATGACTGAAAACATCTGTTCAGAGCACATTTATCTGTAAATATCTAAAAAAGTGAATTAATATTTGTTTTCATTGAAAACAATATCCATGTTGTCTGCTGCATTAAAAAAAATCAAGCAATCAGAGTGAGAGTGAAGCAAAACAAAAACGTATCATTAAAAATTCCCAAATCCCTTTTCATCTAATATATTCATATTTGACCAATTATTACTATTACATTAATTAAAGCAGCTTAGAAATAAAGTTGTGTGCCATTAGCTTTACTCATGTGTAATTTATTTGTAGTTTATTGGTTAAGAACAAATATTTGTGTGTTTAAATATGATTTTTTTTTTTTTTTTTTCATTTTTCTAAGTAAATTTCTCTTAAAGCTGTTAAAGTAGATTGATAGTGTTTGGAGTGCTGAGCTGTGCTTTTCTTTGAGGACTAAGACTTCTTCAAGAAGCTTTTTAATTGATGGAATCTGTCCTGTCAGATTTTATGGCTTCTCCATCACTCACTCCTTTTCAGGCTCCACTTTATCTTTTTTCCCCTCCAACACCTTTTTCTCTATCACTGCCAAATTCTCTTTTTAGACTCAGCTCAACTTGATCCTCAAAGAAAAGAAAATCTCCTGCCCTTTCAAAGTGGGAAAATCCTCTTGTCACACATGAAAAAAGCATGTCAACTTGACAGGTGATTGAGTGATAAGTTCTGATCTGACCATAAAACAGTGGCTTGGGACGTCTACTGCGCAGTACAATATGAAGCGTAATATTTCAGACCAGCCGCCAAGGAGAAGAACACATGATGATACAGTACGAAGATGAAAACTGTCACGTTTTCTCTTTCAGTACAGTCGTCTCATCTGTATTTCTTATTCCCCGTCTTCGACTTAAGAAACTACCGCTGCTTCATACTGACATTTCTCAGCAGTAACCCTCACTATAATATTCTAATCTTTCAAGATGAAGCTGTATTTAGTTTCTGAATGAATCTTTGTGGGCTTCTTCTCCCTCTGCTCTCACTCTTGTTCCATTTCTAAATCTTAGATCTTTTCTTTCAGATCTTTTTTTCTTTCTGCTTTCCAATCTCTTATCCTCAAATGTCTTGTTTCTTCTGCTGTTCCTTGTTTGGTGAAGATTGAATACACTGTGTAAACAAATTACTGAGAATAACCAGATTACCCTAGTATTTTGATTGAATCATTTGTGTTGTTTACAATAAGTCAACTTCAGCAGTAACATCATTTGTTTGTTAACAAGGTTAATGTTGAGGATGTGTTGTAGCTACAGGAAACACCTTATTAGCACTGCAAAATAATAAATAATAAATAAGTGTGTAGGTGAGTATGCGAAATCAAATCACTGCAAGTAATCAGTCTAAGGTTTATCCATGCCACATTTCACAGCTCCAGTCCACAATTACAAAGACTGATGATGAATCTTGGCCTTAATTGGGTTATGCTTTCTCAGATTTATGACATAATTTGACATAACCCCTCTAAGGTGTTTACATGAAAGTTTTAATAATCAGGGTACTGCCTTAATCCTGTCATAATCAAATTATATTAGTGCATGAAAGCACACTGAATATCATCCCTCCTCCCCTCAGTGTTTTCTTTCTCACCTCCCGCTGCAAGATTCGCTTCTTCTGCTAATATCCCACTTTTTTCCTATTTTGACATTTGCAACTAAGAGAGAGGGATTTCAATTTCATAGCAATCCGCACTTTTCTTTTTTCCTTTCTTCACCCTCCTGTAAAGTGTGAAATCCTGTTTGTTAATTGATTGATTTCAATTCAAATCTCAGAGCAGAATGATTATGCAGCGACTGTGTGTGTGCGTGTGTGTGTGTGTACAACAGAGATAAGGAGAGTAGAAAAATTAGACAAGTAGGAGGAAGGAAACAAGTGAGCACATGGGTGCATAACTTCAATCAGTGCAGTTGTTCACATCATTAAATTTGAAAGAGAGCATGAGCATGTGTGTGTGATAAAGTCTTAATAAATGTCTTATAACTATGTTCACTGATCAAACCTGCAGCGTGTGTGCAATGAGTGGCCATACTCAAAGTGTTATATCCGGCTGTGCTGTCACAGAGAGCAGAACGACAACCCTACTCAGCCATAAAACTGAACTCCCAAAAGTGACTTGATTCAAAATGACAGTGTGATGCACATAACTGTGTGCCGGGACACGCAATGTGCTCCGAGTGCTCACATGAAAAACAAGTGATAAATATGCAGAAATTCACACATACATCTATCCACATACCTGTAGATGATGCAGGCACAGTCCCTGCAGGTCCCACAGTTCTCAATGTCCTGTCCGGTTCTGTAAGAATGTCTTCTGTTGAAAAGCACAGAAATGACATATCAGGGGTAAAAGAGTGATGTTACGTGTGTGTGTGTTTGTGTGAACCATAAAGACATATTCAGGTTATCTTCTCCCTTGCTGAGTTGAATTTCTGGCACACACATTCCTGCAAATATACCAATCTCCTCTCTGAAATCACCCCTGATCATTTTTTAATGGAAGATACTCCTTCCAACAGGCTCAGGCTGTTACGTAAACCATGAGTCACTATATCACTCCAGGCATAAAATAATGCTTATGAGGTAAAAGTCAAGTCTGCATGCATTAGATTTAGCCCCATCAATGATTTTTCCATCTTATAGTGGAACATGCAAGATATGTCACTTTATAGGACAAAAGGCCATGCAGTCATATGTTCAAATGTCTGCAAAGTATATTGTGGCATTAGCGTTAACAGTGTTATTTGGATTATGCTGCTCTAATATCAGTCAAGTCTTTCCACGGTTTTGTAGACACACATCCAACCTTGTCTATCACTAGCCAAGGGTTTTCTCGTTTCCACATCATGTACTATTTTGGTGTGATAAGGCGGGAGAAATTACTAAGCAGCTTACAATGTAGGAAGCAGATTAATTAAAGTCTTGATAAGAATTGTAAAAGGTTTACTTTAAGAAGCATGGAGCATCTGAAACCACCAGCATGATGACAGCCAAATGCTGATTTCTATCTATCTACCCCTGCTGTAAACATGCATGAGCTGGTGTAAAATAGGTGCAACCAATCTCCTAAAAGTCCCCCTGTGGTCTGACATGACATACATTTTGTAGCATATCTAAAGTTGAGACTTGCATGACTGACATGAGACTTCATAAAAATGATTACAGATGCTACCGCGCCTTCTGTCTTGTCTCAGTCTCTCTGTCTTTGCTCACCCTGCTGTTCAGCCACTTTTGTCTCTCTAGCCCTCTCATTCTTACCAAATTTACAGTGTTCTGTCCACACAGTTCTGATGCCAAAGTATTTACAATGCTTATAATGCTGGGATTGGCTATAAATAGAGAAGCTGCATCACAGCAAAGCTTAGACACAACAACCATCTATCTGTTATATTCCCAGCACATGATACAGGGAGGTTGTGGAAATTTCCTTTTGGTGAAGAATAATCTGCCTACAACAACCCACTTATCTACTCTATTGCAAAAGAGAGGAGACAATCTTTGTTTTTCTGTGAAAAGAATCTGAATCTTACACAAGAGTATAATCTATCTGGTAATAAAACAGCAGGCTCTTAGGCCACATGCTGACATTTACTTTCCAGGTCTCCAAAATACCAGTCACTGATAATTTATGTACTTCAAGTGTTGGTTCTTTCTTTTTGACTTAGCTCTTTTCTAGGTAGATAGATTGATAGATTGACAGAGCGATTGAAGTAAGGCTTCTATTCATTTCACATTTCCAACTTCAAATGTTGTACGACTCCTCCTTTGGCCTAAGACTTTCACACTATGTGAACTGTCTTCAAAAACCTTGATTATGGCACTACTATTGAACCAGTGAAATAATCCAGGAGTATCCCTCATCCACTCATACCCAGTATGAGTGATACATTGAGTTTTAAGGCTTATCAGCAGCCTTCAGAACACTGAAGAGTAGTATATAGTAGTTTAGATAATTCTGGAAAGTTGCCACAGCAATTGTTGTGGGTTTTCTTCTGACAGTTGAAAGGTAAACAATAGAAATACTGTGTTTAAGTATTGTAACAGAGATATTTAACTGGCCACTGGAGGGTCTTGTGAGATAACACTGCATTGTGCTATGGCACAAGTTGCGGCAGGTCCATTTTTGCCAGGTGACACTGCATATTTTTGCCCTCTGCTCTCCGCACCAATGTTGCATTGACAGCGTGACCTCGATGAAATTAATGAGATTTTATTCAGGCAGTGTTGTAAGCATAAACATGGCCTTAGCGTGAAACATACCCCTACCCCTTCTAAAGACTAAAGGTAATCTGCCAAGTACATTTTTAGAATGTACATTTTCATAATAAAATGAAATATTGCCTCACCCATCTCTCTCGGCTTCCTTCTTCTCCAGGTCTTGAATTACATCCAGCAGGACCTTAATGGTGTTCTGACTGGTTTCCAGGACCCCCTCCAAGCTGTGGAGCTGGTTCTGCAGGCTACGAATGTCATGCAGGGGCCCATTGGGGCTCAGGAGCTTTTCTGTCACTCTGGCCGGGTCCAATTTACACCTGGCCCCAGACACCAACCCTCCCAGAATTTCCTGCACTTGTCTTAGTGTGTCAGCCTGGGTGGCAGTCAGGGGCCCTGCAGTAGGCTGCTCCCCAGAAACAGCACAGCCTCTACCTCCAGAGCAACCCTGCCGGTTTGGAGGAAGGGGATGTTGGCTGTTGGGGGTGTTGGGCCTGGTGCTGGCTCCTGAGCAGAGCATTTTGTGTAGTGCCCCAAGCTGAGCCTGGGCTGAGCTGAGACAGCTGGGCTTAAAACAGGCCTTGGCAGGGGAGGAAGAGGAGGACTGTTTCTCTCCCTTCATCACAGCAACTGGGGGGGTTTGAGCTCTCTGCTTCAGAGAGCTGGCTCTCTCACAGACTTTGGGTGAGTCGGTACAATTTATATCTTCCTGTTTCTCCTTTTCCTTGTCTTTATCTTTCTCATTGGCCTTACTGTCTGCCCTGAGCATGGGTGTTCGGATTGTAGGACCTGGTGGATCATTTCCCTTTTTGCGAGGTGTATAAGGTGGAGGTGGTGGGGGAGGAGGTGGTAGTCGAATGCCCCTTTTATCCTGAGCATTGTAGGGGGCCTGAGAGGGGGGTGTATATGGTGGTGCAGCACGAAATGTGGAAGAGTACAGAGGAACAACTTTAGTTGGAGTTGCACACTGCTGCGCATGTGGAAGAGTGGACACATAGGTTTTCACAAGTGGAGGTGGAGAAGTGTATGATTTTAGTTTTGGTACGGGTGAGGTGTAGGGGGCTATGCCTGTATTAACAGAGGAGGTATTTTGAATAGCTTGACACGGGATGTTGCAATGAGACACAGTTTGTACGAGAGTTGCGTAAGAAGGGGAAGTAGAATTTGAGTGAGGGGTATAGGGACCGACTGGATGTGTGGTAGTGTAATATGATATGGAGGTGCAAGACAGGGTCTGAGTTACAAATGTACAGGGTGTTAGGGTTGTAGGAGGTGTAGTACTTGAGGCATTGCATGATGGTTGATGTGTAACATTTGGGGCATTGATGGGATGTTTGTTACAGGCAATTATATTGGGGGTAATAGTAGGGGTAGGGGTGGAACAGGTTAAGGTAGCTGATGATACTATGTTTGAGACAGGAGAGGTGCAGATTTGACTGGGGGCTGGAAGTGCATTTGAGGAACTACTGGAGCAGACAACAGCTGTGCTGGGTGTTGTTGGTGGTGACACAACAGTATAATAGGGGATTGGGTATTGGACAGGAGGTGCAGAAGTGGAGCAAGGAATTGACAGTGCTATGGGTGGATGTGAGCTGATGACTGGAGAGGGGCAAGGTGGCTTGGTGCAGTGTTCAGGGGTCTGGGATGGTTCACTTGCAGGTAGGGGAGAAGTACAGTAAGGCACAGTAGTTATGTGTGTGGAGGGAGTGTCATGAGTTGCAGTTGGGGATACAGGACTCTCAGACTGAATTCGCACAGAATCGTGAGAAACCATGGGAGGTGGGGAAGCACAGGAACTGTGAGTTTGTGTCTGCGTCGTGCTAGGTGGATTACTTGGAGCTGAGTGATGGGGAGAGTCTGTTTGTATTTGAGTGGTGTTTTGTTCAGCATTTGGAGGTAGGGCTGGACAGGAGTTGACAATTTCAGTTTGGGTTGTGCATTGTTTGTCACTCAAAGGTGGAGACTGATGTTGACTCTCTGTTTGACTTTGAGTGGTGCAATATTTCGAATTTTGAGGTGGGGGAGGGCACTCAGTTTGGACTTGTGTGGTACAGAGTCTGGGATTTGAAGGAGATGGGGATGGACTGCGACTTTCAGTCTGAGTTGGAGTGGTGCAATAGTGCACTTCCTTTCCAGGATCGCTTGTTGTCCTATTTAGCCGCTTTCTTCTCCTCACCACTGAGGGAGTGCTGCTGCCCTGACGCTTGGGGCCATCTCGGCAAGATGCAGAGGAACAGTGATATGGCTCAGTGTTGTGAAGGACTGAAGGAGGGCAGCTGTGCCTTGAGTTTTTTACCACACTAACAGCTGATTTAATATCTGTCCTGGAGGTTTTACACCTCCGTTCCACCACAGTTCGATCTCCAGGCGCAGGAGGACCATTTTGATCCTTGGACCCAGACAGTGACACATGGTTGTGCATAAGGTATTCATCTTGAGAGTCATGTTCATCATCCCCATCCACACCAACTGAGTCCCTGAGGCTGTGGCTACGTGTGTGGGTGGAAGAGAGTGACTGGGGCTTTTTCAGGCATGGGGATGTCTGGATGGCGGTGCTGGTGCTTGTACTGGGCCTGCGTGTCATTGGCAAAGTTAGGGAGTTGGTCTGTGGTGGTACCCAGCATCTACGTGTAGGACCTGGCGTCAATGGATGAGGAGGGGCCCTGGCTAAGAAAGCAGCCACTACCTCTATGGTACTTGCCATGTCCCCACGCACGGCCCCCACCACAGAGGTTTGGCCAGGTAGACTGTCAGTCGGTGGCCCATCCCTGTCAGTCCATGGCTTGGGGGACCTGCTGCTGTGTTTACGAAGAGGATGTGGGCTGTCACAATCTGTGGCAGGCCTCCGATGGCTATTGTTTTCTCCTGTGCCACTGTTGCCACTACTGCTGCTGCCATCCTCCAGGTCTTTAAAACGAACCTGGTGAGTGCGGTTGCGGCGCTGTTTGAGGCGGTTCTCAATATCTGGGGAGTCACGATTGAGCAGCACAGACCGCACAGTCATTGTTCCGGGCAACTTGTCCGCCAAGGTGCTCTTGCCGTTAGTTTGGCCTGTGAGCAAGTGGCTGGGCTCTTTGCTCACCATTTCTCTCGCTCCCCCAACATCCACAGACTCTGCAGGCAGTTTGATGTTGTGAAGGCCTAGTTGTGTTAGTGTGTCAGCAAAGAAAGGAAAGTAATCCCTCCCTTACTATGTATTAATTATAACAGTGAGATCTGTACAATTCATTGACTGAGTTCCAGTTTCGTCACAGAGCAGACAGAGCTACTATAATAGCTGTCTTTTTATAGGACTGTGTGCAGCTGCTCAGGTTATCTCAGATTAATACACCAATGACGTCCTTTGCAACTAAGATTGTCCTCAAGAAAGGATGGATTACCATATTCACAGTTCAAGGTATATCAATATTAAGCACAGTAAGTAAAAACTGAATATAGATCACGTGATAAATGTTAACCCAAAGGGGATTATGGGTCTATACTCTTCCACTTATACAAAAATAAATATATGCAGCATCAAATATTCTTTAAAATAAGCAGGTGAGAAATGTCCATACTGTTCCACATCTATTGAACTTGTGCACATCTTATTCCCATTCCTCATTTTCCGAGGAAGATGAGCTCTTGATGAGGCCGGAGATATTCCCAGCAAATAAGCATGTAGGAAGGGAGTGGAGCTTGTCCATCCTTTCTGTGTCCATCACATTGGCTTGTCTACTTGGCAGCCCCTCCTGCTCCACCTGCTCTGTCCTCTGGGCCCTCAGGAGATTGGATAGCCAAGATATGGGATAAGTCTCTGTGTTTCCCCATAATAACCTATCTATTTCAACTTTTTTGTTCTCACTCCCTTCCTTTTGACTTTAGCATCCCCTCCCTCTGTTTCTTTCTTTCTCAGCTCTTCTCTCAGTGACTCATTCTCTCATGGTGGAAGACAGCGTGAGCTCCTAAACCAAGCACAAAGAGAAAGAGAAAAAGGAGTAAGAGACTGTAATTGTTTCCATATTATTACATTTCCATTGAAACACAATGTGCTTGTTCTCTGTGATAATGAAGATGATATAAGATAGGCAGCTATTTTAAAAATGCATGAGTGGGGTCAACAAAGAATGGAAAAAGAAGACATCAATTTAGAAAAAGTAATGAAAGGATGGAAGTATAGGAAACACTCAGTGCAGTATCATCAGCAATAGAGAAAAATACACCCAAAACAAGACAAAAGAAAATTAATTGAGGTCCATTCACACACGCTGAAGCAGATACTTTATATCTTTCAAGACTCCTCTCTCTGGGATTTCCTTTTTTGTTAGACGAATAATTATTATTAAAAGTAGTCGTACTGCTGTAACAGAAGCTGCAGTAAGGGTGGTATTCAGTATCATTCTTGCTCATGGGCACACAGTGTGATTATTATCTTATTTCTCATATGCGTGTCTTACAGATTTTTCTTTTCCATCTTGTTTAACAGTCTGTGGCCCTGTTATCGGTCCTTGATGATCTGCCATGGTGACATCCTTTCTGATTCATCTGGTCACTCTTGTGACAGTCTGCCCGCCATGCTGTAGTTAGTAGTATGTTCTCGTCACTTTGATTCTGCGGTTTGTTGTTGACGATCTATGGCCTTGATACGTATATATATCACTTCCATTTCCTCCAAGTGCCACTGCCAGTCATGCGTGATGCTATTGTTTGCCTTACACAATCTATGGATCTGTGCCTTGTTATCTCTTTGTGATAGCCTCTGACACTGACAGGCCTGGGCTAATTCTGTGTGCAAGTGTGACTGGCCGCTACTCTGCACCCCCATCCCCCCTTGTGTGGGAGGGGTAATTAGTGACTCCTTCACAGCTCCCAGGTTATTTAGGGAGAAAGATACCCAAGGGGCTGCCACTTTTATTTACATCCACTGTTTTCTCTCTTTTATTCTCCAGCTCTGAAGAGGAGGATCTTTGTCACAACCGCGCCTCTAACATCAACCCCTTTAAAAACATATTAGGTTATTAGGATTAATTATCATTAAAGTCACAGCAGACAGAGGCTTGAGGGAAAATATCAGCCATACACACTCAGATATATTAATGGATTTAGAAACAAACCACAGGATTCCCTCTCATTTTATTTTTTCATCACTGCCGTGTGAGATGAGCTGCTTAACTATGATTCACACAGAAGACTGCATCACTCTGGATTGTGGTACATATTCATTCAGGAGTGGAACACTGTTTTCTACACTATAGAAAACGAAAGCAAAGATATAACTATAGCATATTATTGGCATGCTTTAATCTACTGTCCATTTCACCTTGATGGTGACTTACTTTCTTAATTCTCTCTGGATAAAATCATGTTTCCACTCTTCCACTCCTATTTCTTTCATTGATAGATCCCATTTCACTCTGGTCATCACTCTTTCTACCCATCGCTTTAAAATGCTTTCTACTATCAACCTTCACCCTGACAGATTTTCCTCCACTGGTCACAGGAACATTACCCTTACTCTTTCTATCTGGTGTCATCCTGATCGTGCTACTTCATATCTTTCCATCTGGCCTCACTCCTTTTTTTCATCAATGTCACTCGCTTTCTTCACTTCCTTCACCGCCACTTGCTCTGTCACAATCTTTCTTGCTGCCACTTTTTGTCCCACATTTCCCCCTCTCCACAGTTCCCCCATCTTGGTTTGCAAACTACCCCGGGATCAAAATTTACGTTGACAGTTTAATGAATCTAGACCCTCTTAATGTTGAATGGGCTTACTCCTGTGGCTTAGTCCGGCCCTTTCCCACATGTGACATTTTCATGTTGAGCTTTATTGGCAGACAAGAGATAAATCACCAGGCAGTACGAGGAAGATGTGCAACGGCATAATGCCAGCAAGGGTCATAACTCTGCAGTTGTTATTTAAGATTTACTACAGCCTCCTTGGAAGCTGCCTACCTGTAGTTTAATGGCTGTGTTTGTGTGTGTGTGTGTGTGGTGGTAATAATTCTGAGGTCACATCAGATCTCCATGTGGTAAGCCGTGCTGATGCTGACAAACATATCTGATGCATTCAAAATACAAACAGCCAAGACTCCGGATGCACAGATCTAATATTATTCTGATCCTGAGTTTTTCAGGGATGTTAAGAATTGCATCTATGCCAATAACACACCTTTGGGTCTCACTGTGCTGAGGAGGTGGAAGGTGCTGGAGATTGAATTGTTATGTAAAAGCATGTCAGATTGGATAGTCTAGGCATGCTTAAATTTGTCAGACAGGACTGCGATGAAGAGGAGGCTGAGAGAGGAGGAGGAACAAGAGGAGGTAGACATGCTTGGTTATATTTAGAGATGCTATGAGACACACAGCAAACTGAGTGGAGTAGGAATCTGAATAAGTAGGAGGGAGAAGAGGTGGGGGGGAAACAGACAGGCAGAGGTAGGGGGACAGGGAGCAAAGCAGGAGGAAACAACCCCTGGCAGCAGAGGAAATGTCATGGTTAGGGTTCAGTGAAGTGGTAAATCAGGAGCATCAGCGTGTCAGGGCATTTAAGGAGGAACTAGAGAGGAACTAAGAAAAGCTATATGATCAGTTATTGGCCCTGTGAGCTCAAAGAAGAATAAGAGTTACTATACCTGTGCTCAGTCAGAGGAATTTACAACAGACAGCTCACAGAACAGGTGCAAAGTGGATAAACCTTTGTGGTGTCTGCACTCTTGTTTACGACATATTTTTGTTAGATAAGCACAGCACAGCAATACCTGATATGGGGATATTTGATTTGATTTGATACATTACATACGTATATGGAAGTCCATAGAGGACATATGGGCACATAAACCTGTATGTAAACAGATCCACATGAATACAAAAGTAAAAGCCTCAAATTACACAGTTTTGAGAAATAGTTTTTAGAAAAGAATGAGGGATATGTACAGCCTGCACGTGAGGCAACTGAAGGCATCATGTGCAACTTAAAGCAATCATGCTGCAAACTGTGTTAGTGATGTAGCTGCCTGTGATGAAATCTTGAGGCTGATCATTACAAGCAAATTAAATTACACTTCTTAATTCATTATATATGTTCATTATATTTATTATATATGTATATATAGTATATGTATATCCAAGACAGCACAGTGAACACAAGCACTGTCAATCCTGACATGGGTAATAGCAATAAGATGTAAATGCTGGTTTGTTTATAACTGGTAGGGGGATCCGATTTTGTTACTCCTATTACATCACTTTACTGTTTAATGTACCTCTTTTTCATGTAGGGACAGTACAGGAATAAACACTAGCTATCAGACACCAACTTCTCTCTCATAACTCCAGTGTGACAGTAGCATTGTTTTCTGTGATATCCTACACATGTACATGTATTTGACTTTTGCAGCTCTAGTCACCAACAATAGAAAAGACAAGCACAATTAGTGACTAACTAGTGAACATAATGAAGCATATAGCATCTAAATAGTCAGATATTTCCCTCAGGAGTTAGTGGAGAGTGAAACACAATTAAAAGGAGAGTGAAGATTAGGTTTACATTAATCAGATGGACAACCCCAAATCAATGATGCTGCTCTGTATGTGCTGGACGTGTTTCCAAATGTTCTGTGTACCAACGTAAAAGGAGATATTAAGATAATATTAGGTTAATGTCTTGTTTCTATTGCCCCCAAGTGGCCAAAAACATTATTATAAGTTATTACAGGTTTAAGAATGCACTGCTTAGTTTAGCATGTATACTTTTTTCATGCATACAGCTTCTCGGATCATGTGCATTTTCCTATCTATCTATTCGGTTTGCTGAAAAAATTATTAACAATGATATTCAGTGATTACTACCTTAATAAAACCTTCACTAATCACTTTAAAAGTTAGGGGCTTTTTTTGGATTTTAGTAATAAAATATGTTGTTATTTTTAGTATTCCTCCAGCACAGGATGAAAACATTTCAAGGTTAAACATCACTTGCTCAGTCACACAACACACAAATGTTAGCTTGCAGAGTCACTGGCCAGCTCATTACTAAAGAGGACAGTGCGGCCACCTTATTGTTCCAGTTTCCTTGAAGGATGGCCAGATGACTTCTAACGTTTAGAGTGTGAGTGCCAGGAATGATTTGTTCCATCTGTGCTTTTCTGACCAAAATCCTCTGCCTAATATGAAATCCCTCTATGTAGGCCAATGGATTGTGATAAGCATTCTTAGCCAACTGTGAACAAATTTGAGGATGTTTGGGTAACTGCGAGAAAGCCAGAGTAAACATTGTTCTACTTCTTGCTTCATTCTGCACCGTAATTGTTTTGTGTCTCTGGCTGGTTAGTTCTTCTGTGCTCCAGCTTTTGTGTCGCTCATCTGACACTGGATTGAGAGAGTTAAGTTAAATGTTCCAAATATCTCTTTGTGTATTATCAGCAACAAAACAGAACAGGTGGTAAGACTGACATGTTCAGTGCACCGCAGCATGCTACATGTACTGTAGGCACATACACTACGGTCTGCTCCCTGGGGCTTACTCTCTGCTGGGCTGTCGTGCTGCAATGTCCCTGTCCAACCTAATGTCCCAGGAGTACATCATAGCGCGTTACCTATAAAGTCAAATTGCTGTCAGTCAGGCAAAAATACCTGGCCAGTGGACAAACTGATTCTCAGAGTGCGGACAAAAAGAAATAAAAGAATAACACAACATTAAGTTCTGTTGAGTAAAGTGAGAATATTAAGTGGTGGAGGCAGATAACAGATTCACAAGCAATTTGAGAAAGCCGTAAGTGGTAGAATAAAAAAAAGAGGAAGTAAGAGATGGAGATAGCTGACCCCTTAAAAGACACACTAAAGAGATAAGACAAAAGGCAAAGATACTGTAAGATAGAGCAAAGGGAGGGAGAGAAAAGACTTGTGCGACAACAGACAGGATTAACAGCACAGCATTTTTTCACATAGCAAATGTGTGTGTGTGTGTGTGCGATTATGCACCTGTGCACGGTGAGAGCATGTATGCGTATGTGATAGTGTCTGTGCATGCACGAGAGAGTGCAGTAATATTTATATCATGCATGTCAGTGACATGATTACTAGGAGATAAGTTAAACGTGGATCATGAAGAATGTGCAAACTACAATAAACTATTGCTGCTAAATGTATTACAATAATGTTACAGCACATTAACATCACTGAAATGTATTAATTTCACACATCACTTAAAGGACTCTGCAAAATTAAATGCTCATTTAGCCAGAACTGCATTGGACCTTGGACACACATACACACACACAGGGATCCATACAAATGGAATTCCCTCACTCTGTGCCTCCTCCTCAAACTTTCTGCATACACCCCCCACCGCACACATATACAGAGTCCTGCTCATGACAAATATGCAATGAAAGCACGCTGCTGGAATCTGCAAAGCTACATCACTGACAGACCAATCTAAGCTCCTCACTCTTTAAAGCTTCTCATAAAGCTGCACAATCTCGGAAAATAACTCCCACACCTGCAGTAAAGCAAATCCCAGCATCCAAACACGCACACGTACAATCCCATTTCACTCGATTTCACACACACAAACACAGGCACGGTCTGAGCACATGAACACACCCCCATTGTCAGAATAAATATGGGCACACACACACACACACACACACCTGCCAAACACAAACAAATTCCACGCATGCACGTGTGTGGACATTCACTGCCTTTCTTTTCATCGTATAATTCAGCAGAATGTAAAAGAGCCAAAACAAAACAGTAAAGTAAAAGATAAATAGAAGCAGATACTTGTATTATTCTTTTAAATCAGTCCTCAGCTCTAATCTTTCTCACTTCATTATCTCTATGGTGATGCTGAGAGAATCTTCCATCAGGACACAAACTGAGTCACACATACCACATCTCTCTCTTCCTTTTTCCCTCTGTGTTGTCTCTTTCTCCCACAAACGCTCGCTCCTCTTCTCTGCTATTCCTTCAGATCCCTTCCTCCCATTCTTCCATCCCTCTGGCATTCATGTTTGCTTTTATTCCCACCTCTCTGTCACTGCTGCTTGGTGAGCTTCACACCGTTTCTTTTCTTCTGTGTATGAGTCCATCTGCTTTCCTTTTCCTCCTCACCTCTTTCTATTCTCCTGTCTGGTTGTGTCTTCTTCTAGCTCACCCTCCTCTTCTCCCGTGGATTCATGCCTTTCACGTGGGAACCTTGCTTTCCATCCATAAGAGCTCTGAGCTGCGCTGTGCCTACCTAGCAGTCTGAGCGTTTGTGCTGTGAGTGGAAGTGAATGGACAGGAGGGGGAGCAAGAAGACAAGAGTGAGCAAACAGGCAGTTATGATCTCAGATGCTCCTCTCAGTTCCCCCTGTCTCGTTCCTTTTTCCTCTCTCCCCCTTTCTCTCTGCGTCTCTCCATCATGACATCCTCTCTGTGTCGCCATGCAAGCCCCTGTATTCTTGTAAGCAAAGAGAGGGAGAGGGGGGAGTGTGGGATGGAGAGTAGAAGCTAGGGGGAGGTGGAGCTAGTGAGTCGGTTTAATTAAAAAGCAGAGTATGTACAGCTGCAGAGAGTAAAGAGGGAGACAGCGAGGGGAGGAGAGGGGTGGAGAGAGGGGAGTGAGGAGATCCAGGGGGTGGAACCAAGGGACGGGGTGGAAGAGGCAGTCACTAGGGGGTTTAAATAAGGGGGCTTGAGCTGGTTTGGGGGGGTTGGTGGTAGAGAGCAGCTAGTAGTGTGAGGTGGGGAAAAGGAAAAGCGCTGACAGGACACCAAGGTCAGCTGGAGAGAAATGCAGAAAGGTCATGCATAGAGAGAGGGAGGAGGAAGGGAGAGAGAAGGAGATAAGAACAGACAGGTAGAATTATTCGACAGATATCTCCCATATGAACGTGGGCTGAGTCGGGGAACCGTGACCAGCAGGATAATAGAGACACATGGACAATGGCCATCTGAAGCACAGGCAGCTACACAGTCACTGAAGGTTAAACCGCTCCAGTGTTTTCAAGCCTCTCTAACTTAATATGCATAAGTGTTGTGCATGCAAATTAAAAGGCAAAGCCCCAATCTAGACTACATTAATCATGTATTTTTGCTTGGGTTGTCTCCTGTTTAATGTTCTGAGCTTGAGGAACCTGTTGTTTTTCTCCAGTGCTTATGACTACAACAAATTGATTTTTTTTTACTATTTTTGTCCATCTCCTCATCATCACCACACTGCCTGGATAGCAGAACTCACTCTACACAACACAGACAAAATCTGCACTTAATTGCCTTAAGGGCTGAGGCATCTCATCCCATTTTATCAGGTCTGATCACTTATCTTATCCTATCTTCCTTCTCTCTATCAGACATGTATTAACCTCCCAGTGACTCTGGTCTTCACATCTCTCAGATATTCAGCTTTCACATTTTAGACCCAATTCCTGGGAATCATCATTTGAATGGTTTTCAAATACAATTTCGTGGAAAAGCACAATTATTCTAACAGCAGAAGTTACAGTAATATGAGCTGATACATAGCCTAATGATACATAACAAGATATATTGTGATGTAATGTAACTATGGAGTATACAAAAAATAGCCTACATCTGATAGAGTCAAGCCTTTTATCTGTTTAAACAAAATCCATATAGTGCATGCACAATTATACTATACACTCAGTATTGTATTACAGTAGATAAACTTCTAGCGTATAGTCCACTGTTATTCTTGAGCTGTGCTCAAGATATTTAAATATAATATTGTTTGACCAAAAACAAACCCTGTTTGACCAACCCTCCACATATTCAGTTTACAGTGATACATGACAAAGAAAATAATCAAGACGGAAATCCTGAAATCTACAAATATTTGGCTTTGGTTCACTGTTCTTTCTTGAAAAATTATTATATAGTAGATTGTAGTGGCATAAAAGAGCATAGCATAGAAATAAAATAAAATAATAAAATTAATTAGTACCTAAAGTACTAGTGTGGCTAAAACAGACGTGATAAAAATAGAATCATTTATTTACCTTGAAAGAACATAATGGGTTGCAGATCCACATGCCTGTGACTTTGAATTCTTTGCTAAATAGACTAAAAATACAAAACTAACAGATAAGTCAAGATCAGGTCCCAGAATCTGCACCTGCAACTGGACTGAAGCAGAGTGACACATTAGTTGCATGACCAGTAATGTTAGAAACGGGACATGTTTGTGTCTGCAGGAGACTGGCAGCATGGTGAAGCAGCAGATGGAGCAGTGGAGGATAATGAAAGGAGGATAAACTCGGTGATGCTTCTCTCAGCTACAGAGAGGACCTTGAGTTTACAGATGACAAAGAGCTTCTGCTGGCAGTGTTTACAGGTGGTGTTCAGTTTGTTGTCTGTTATTTTTGAGTGCTCCACCATCTTAACTGTCCCAATGGTGATTACAGTGGAGTTTTGTGAAGGTCGAAGCATCTTGGGA
Source organism: Ctenopoma kingsleyae (assembly GCA_032353495.1). Classification (NCBI taxonomy): domain Eukaryota; kingdom Metazoa; phylum Chordata; class Actinopteri; order Anabantiformes; family Anabantidae; genus Ctenopoma; species Ctenopoma kingsleyae. The sequence goes on along the minus strand of JAUBNQ010000004.1, from coordinate 5,905,135 downwards.
GAGCTAAAAAACTGTCATTTATAGTTTTAGAGACTTTATGACTGTCTGCACACTGGTTTTTCAAATGAAACAAATGAGAACGTCACTAGGACACAATTAACTTGGAATTAAAAATACGTACTATAATGACTGTTAATGTTAAAATCAATACTTTGGTGATCATGAGCTGAGTTTTTGACTGTAGTGTCTCAGTAAGTATTGGATGGGTTGCCATGAAATTCCACATACACACACATTATAGAAACTGTGACTTTCAATGTAATACCACCATTATGTGATAAATATCCAATACACCAGTTTATTACCAAATACTGCAAAATAAATCTGTACATTGTCCTTGCTGCTTGTTAAAATCCTAAACTAATAAAGTAAACTATACTTTATTACTAACTAAAATAATTAAACCTGCTCATAGTCGGCATGCCAGTATGGAGATGTATAATTGTTCTGAGTATGTTGCCATGCTGGTGTTAGCATTTAGCTGAAAGAGGCTGTGCTGTGTGTACCTACATGCAGTACAGCCTCACAAAGCAGCAGCTGTAGTGTCTTGTTATCCTACAAATTAACAACATTTCATAGTAAAACTCTGTGTAGCATGCACAGTCTGTTTCCCTCTCCGTATTTCTGTCTTTCTTTGGCTTTATCCACAAGTCAGTTACCATCCTCTCAGGGAGAGTCCAGGAACTGTAATTATAATTTATCAAACTAATCCAAAGGCTCCCTGTATATAGCCAGTCAGATCATGTTGTCGCGGTGCCCACATAGCCACCAAGAGAGCACCAGGAATTTCACTGGCATCCATTAATCATCCTCCACATTGCACTCGCTACAGAAAAGAATTTTAAGCAGTTCCTTTAATGTACACTCAGATCAAGTCATCAATTACAGCCTAATACGAGGTTGTAGAATAGAGGACATGCCTAATGGTGAGCTCTAACCATAGCCATTACCTGAAAAGGTTTTATTATTTTGCTATCTCAGTTTCAAGCATGATGGATGAACGGAGGTGGGCAGTCATTTGACCTCAGTACAGCTGGCATCTCCCTCTTTAATCTGAGCTGGGCCCAGGACATTGTCAAAGATCTTTAGTTTCTTTGATGGATGAGGGAACCTTTTCTGCATTGTTTCTGGGCCGAATAATGACTTTCTGCAGCTGTCCTCTTGTCTAGAAACATGGCTGGAGGTCAGAAGAGATATGCTGCTTGGCACCATAATAAATGGCTGAGAAGATCAGCTGTGAAAGTAGAGAGGTTTCTGGCTACTGCTACACACCAGGAGACACTAACAATACATTGCATTATTATTAATACTCATTCTTCTTGTCTACCTCAAATAAGTGATTTACAAAAGAGTTTGGAGGACCTCAACCTGCTATAGCTCAGGCACTGTGGAGCTGTACAGAATATGATGGTTTTATTTTGATACTAGTAAATAAAATTGCCTCAGGATGTGGGTGTTTTTTTTGGTAGCTTTCTCCACCAGATGGTGATGTTGGTCTTAAAGTGTTGGACAATGCTGCCATTACCATACACTTTCCAAATAAGTCAAGAAAAGAAAAACAGATCTTTCACATATTGTGTACTTATATGACCTGGATTTTAGTTTTCTTTTGTGTTTGTGTGACTTGTATGATTACAAACCATGCTTTTGCAACAGAGCAGAGCTCTGGACTACATGAATGAAATCCAGCACAGAGTCTGTTAACTGCCGATGTCACAGATGCCAAGTGTCTTAAAGGAATGTCGCAGAAACAGATGAATCACTGGCCACAGGGCCTATTCGCTACAGATACAAACAGAAACACTTTTTTGATCTCATTCATTTCAAGAGATGTTTAAAAATAGCTCTGGATTCTCACATGTTCTCCAGGTATATGATGCAGATAAAGTGATGATGCAGCAACCATGAACATCCGGATCTGCTCTGGTCCATTTGATGTTTTTAAGGCACACATCAAAGGGAGCAGCCTCCCTACACCTTGCCAAAAGAAAATTGTTGGCAATAGCTATAACCTAACCCTAATTGCAACAAGCATCATTTTTAATATAGTAAACATTACAGATAAATGTGTGGTTCCAGAAAACCAGTGAGGTCTGTAATTCACTGTTCACAACCAAGAAATACACACAGTCAGCTGTTTCTCCCTAATACCAGTATTGAAAGGATGTGCATGAGAGTGGTATCGATATTCTCATCTAACCCTCACAATTAGTGGGAACATAAAAATCAGAACAAAGACTTGCTCCAACTGAGTTCAAACTGATGTCTATTTTTGTTCTATTTCTGTTTTATTATATAGGACATTCAACCTTCAATAAATTAGTAAAGCAATATATTTGACTGCTAGTGTCTTGTGTAATACAAAGTCTGTGTCCATTTGCTACAGCAGGAGGCTTGGACAGCGTGCAACCAAACGTTGAAGTTCCTATGTGCTTTTAAACCGACAGCAGCATTTAGGGGTCTTGGTTAAACTGCAAAATGTTGCTCATAGAAACAGAAAATGACAGCAAACAAACACGTCACTGCCTGCATTGGAAGGGGGGGGTGGGAGGCAGAGTATTTACCTGTCTGTGCCCAGAAGCCCATTGTCTCATAATCCAACCATGAACCTGACAAACAGATGACATGTACTACTCTACAGTGGAGTTATTGTAATATAAATGGGGAACTCCGGGGAAAATTTGAGGGATTTCTCATCCTAACACAAGCAACACATCTGTAAAATCCTTCTAGCAAGCAAAACAATATTTCATCTTATCATTAAAAAGCTTGTTAATTCTACTAAATACAGCCTTACAGTAAATAACAGTGTCTTACTGATGTGACATGTCTCAGAGTGTGTGTGTGTGTGTGTGTGTGTCAACAGCTTTGTTTGTAACTGTTAGACAGATTTCTCTTACATTCTTGTGAACTTTTAATAAATTTGTTCTCAAATAGAAATTACCCGCAAACAACAGGACAAAATCTCAAATAACACACTGAATTTCCACCTTTCAGCTGTATGCCTCCGCACACCAGAAATGCACACATGCATACCTGTCAACACTCTAATCCAGAGGTAGGCAATCCCAGTCTTAGAGAGCCACAGCCCTGCTTGTTTTCCAACTATCTCCGCCCTTCCCACTGACGATTACCTGGATCAGGTGTGTTCAAGGATAGTTGGAAAACAAGCAGGGCTGTGGCTCTCTAGCAGCAGGGTTGCCTACCCCTGCTCAAAACTAACTACTAAATTCATCCATGAGTCCAAGTGGACGTTATGCCAGGTAATGAAATTCCCTGGTACACATGTGAGGGCACAGTGACCTTGACCTTTGACCACCAAAATCTAATCAGTTCGATGAGTGCATGCTTGTGCCATATTTGAAGAAATTCCCTGTCGGCATTCTGGAGATATCATGTTCACAAAGTGAGTCGGACAGACAGACAACCTGAGAACATTGTTAAAAACCGCAGGTTTCCTACGACAGATGAATGTTTGTGGAGATTTTACAGCATTTTTTCATATATTTTAGGTAAATTACAACATTTGTTAATTGACTCTTCTATTAAAGTAAAAAAAAAAAATCCAAATATGCTAGTTTGGCTTATTACAGCAAATGTGCAGTGATTATTATAATTCTAATTTGGCAGCATATAGCCTACGTAGTCACTTGTGCTAAACTGATAAAATGGTCAATCAAAAAGTTTTTTTTCTGCAAATGGAAGTGGTGTCAGAAAGATATGAGGTTGAAAGACAAAAACGCTGTAATTAAGTAACCTGATCTGTGGGATTTGCTGCTGAGGACAGTTGAATGTGTAGTATATTTACTGGTAAACGTTCTGGTATTTTGTAAATTGTTTAAAGGGGTGCTTCATCAAAATTTATAACTGTATTTGGTAACTTATTAGAAATGGTGAAACTCAAAAGCATGAACAAATAAATAAGCAACACAAACAAAAAACAGCTTATAATTGAGTTAAGGTACCATCGTAGATCTATTAGTTATATAATATCATAATTCTATAATATTACAATAACCTTAGACTCAGTAGAAGGTGGAATGCTGTCTATAAATAAATGTGAGATCATTGTTAGACAGTCTGAAACTAACACTGCAGACGATTATTCCACTAAAAACTGAGGTTGTTCTAAATCTGCTGTTCCTCTTGCACCTTGCTGACCGTGTGATTTCTACCTGCTCATCTCCCGGCTCGTTTTGTTTACCTCTTCATCCCCTGACACGTGGGAACGGAAGGGGGAGGGAGAGGAGGGGTGGGGTGAAGCCAGAAGAGGGGAGGCGGATCAGCGCAGCGTCAGCGCCCGGTGTCCTTTTTTTTTTTTAGACTACAACAAACACGTAGAGTGATAGAGAGAAAAGCGTACCGAGCAGAAACACATTTGCACCTGCTTGTCCTCTGCGGTCAGTGTCACCATCTCTCCGAGCTCTCTCTCCAGACAACCCTCGGGAATCAAAATGTCTCTGTCCGGCTCGCAGACACCAGAGGACGGACTCTATGGTGAGTGATGGTGATACGTGAACCAGGCCGTTGTTTTGCTGTTATATCATGACGTTCATTTATTTGCCTTTAAAGTCATAACGATCTGTGTTAGCTATTAAACAGCATTAAAGCTGCTTTGCTTGTGCACAGAGCGATATACCTGCTTTATAATTTCACAATGCAGATGTCAACAAAGAGGGTAAACAATGTGTGCAATGACCCCATTCATTAGCCCAGTGAGTTTCCAGCAAGGTGTGCAGGTATTTAGTCACAGCAGTGGAGAAACAGCATGCAGACTGAGATCAGGTGTGAGAGACTGCCACACAGAGAAGAAGGCAGTTTTGTAGTTGTCATTGTTGTTGCCACTGATACTGCCATTGTGTAAACGGATTCCCTGACTCACCTGTTTGTATCTCTGTAAGCCAATTAAGCCGTGGAGATTTCCTGACACTTATAGCTCCACTGTGCTGTGTGCACATTGCTTGGCATGCAGGATGGGGGGTAAAACGTGAACAGTGTTACTGTTAAAGATTAGCAGTTGACAAAAACATAACAAGTCTGCACCCTGTATTTGAGGTAAGGCCTATGAAATGAACAGATATTGCAACTATTCAAGTTTCAACTCAAATCTAATGTAGATTAGTGAATAAGTGTTTTCATCCTGTTAAGTGGTTATTGGGGTTACGTGCATCAAGATAAACAGCTGGAAACGGATATGATGCAGAATAACTGAGCGAGATCATGTCCAATCTCTGTTAACCGCTGTTCAACAAGCTATTATTACAAGCTACTAGTTATTATTAGCTTTTTATCTATATGTTGGAGAATACACCTTTATGCCACATGCCTTACACATAAATATTTTGAAGTTATGTGTCATTCTTTTTTCAGGAAATCTTCCAAAAACAAGATGGAGGAAAATAAATAAATATTCACAACAGAATTCCGGTGGTCTCTCAAAACAGCCAAGCTTCCTTTTTCTGACCTCACTTCTTATTTGTGTGCATTCCCTAAATCTGAAGCAGGCATTCATAACAAAAACAAATCTGTTGTGCTGCAGTTCATTGAGTCTTTTAACATCCAGCTCTTGTCCACATTACATAAAGCTGATTTGGCAGTGGCACAGATGAATGTGTACAGGATTGCACCATAGAAACTGATTTAGTGCTTCAGAATGGCAACAGATAAGTCAGACAGCAAGTCAGTTGTTATGTCATAACTCCCCTCTGTAGAAAAATAACTAGGGCAATGGCACAGCTTCCATGCTCTGCCCTCGCTTCCTCACTCCCATCCCTAACCACCCTCCAGCTCTGTGCCCACTCATGTCTGCTGCTGTTTGTGTGATTACACAATGTCATAAACCAGGGTAAAGTGAAGATTAGAGAGATCAGATGAGAGGGAAGGATACTTTGGTAGATGAGGTGTTGGTGTTTTGGAAATGCCACCTATGTCAGAGAGAGATACAGACAAAATGACAAGAGAGAAACAAGGGGAGGAAGGGAGAGGGTGAATGGCTAATCTCTAACAGAAATAAGAGCTTACGTAAGCAAGCATGCTGTCAGCCTGAGTTAGCCCTGCCCTAGTGTTTAGCTTTGGGTGTGTGCACCAGCATGCATGTGTGTTTATGTGTGTGCATGTGTAAATCTCTTCCTGCCCATGTACCCAATGAACCTCTGTGTCCATTCATTCATTTACTGTGTGTATTTTGAGAACTCATTGACACTCTTTCCCTCTGGCTCTGATTCTATGTTTGTGCGTGTGTTTTTGTACACGTATGTAACACAAATCTGTCCAGCCTTGATTCTACGCTGAATTTACCATCTCTCCGGTCATCTGATGTCATGTCAGGACATGCATGGTGCTGTTTATAACTCACCATATGTCAGAAGACAGAGCTGTCCACTCACAGTCCACAAACAAAATAGACTACATTACACACACATCTCTTTCAGGGCCCTAGAAGGGTAAACCAAATAACCATGTTCCACTTTTTGACTTATACTCTTTACACATATGAAACAAATAATATAGTAACAGATTTGTGAATTACTGTCTGCCTAGATATGCACTGTATTAAATTAATTATTTTTTGTCCAGTGAGTTTTTAGTGATGAAAAAAATATTAGAACAGAAATGTTAGTAAAAATGCATGCTCAATCAAAGTGACTCAGTATGAACGCAGACTTTTCAGGCTTATATATGTGTGTGTACCGTTTTGTAATTCCTTGCTCACAGCTTGAGCATCATTGCAAACTCTGCCGCTTGGGTTGTTTCCTCATCAGGCTCCTGGGTTGAGCTGGAGGAGCTGATTGCAGCCGTGAGCCGCAGGGAGAGTCTGACAGGGCCACAGGACAGCATCTCCTCTGCCCTGCAGGGGGAGCTGGAGAGGATCCTTCTCGAGGCACAGCTGGAGTGTGAGAGGAGTAGAGACAGGTAATGATGGAGTTTGTGTGAGTTTCATTTCTGTGCTCTGTGGAACTGTGCTTGTTTTTCCACAACATGTGTTTACTTTCTTCGTTGTTGTTTGTTTAATATAAATGTAGAATGTATAACATGAATGAAAAGAGGGCAGTCTGTCTGTGTCTAGATACATTGTCAACATCAATCTTTGCTGTCCACAGTCCCCCTCAGGGCGTGACTCCGCAGTCCACTGGTTCACCAAGACCCACTAGTGAGCAGGACAGTGACTGTGTCACCCTACAGGTACTGTGTTCACTGTTATACAGCATGTTGGTGTTAATATTAATCAGATAACTTTAACCTTATTTTGTTATTTACAATGCAAAACAGATCTAAGTGAAAAATACACAGACATTACATTTTGTTTTGAAAGGGCTGCTGGTGGTTAGTACACTGCATTTCCATTTATTTGAGTATCTTTCCAAAACAGCCTGCAGATATATGACACTTGACCTGAGATCAGTATCATTAATCAATAGCAGGGAAAATAAGTTTGTATGTATATATTATAGTGAGTTAGTGATAAGTTAGGCTTGTGTCATATGGTGCAGTACTTTCAAGCAGGAACTTTACTTTAAAACTTTTTTAAAACATATTGGTGGTGCATTCAAAGATGTCTTCATATCCAGAAGGGAGTTATTTTCTATTTTAGAGAAGTGGTTGTTAGCAGTTCTTCCTAAATAATACATGGTTCAAATTCAAAGATTTGCACTATTTATGTTCAGATTCATGTTGTAAGTGACCCAGGGCCATGCAGTGTCTCATTACCAATTTACTGTCTTTGTCATGATTTACTCCTTCTTCCACCTGAACCGTTATACACACTGCAGGAGGAAGCTGAGCGGCGAGTGGACACTGACTGGGTGTGGGATTGGTCCAGTAGACCTGAAAATATGCCACCAAAGTAAGACCACTTTCTTTCAAACAGTGAATTTAACAAATTTTAGTTATCTTTTTGCATTGTGGTATTGCATTTCATTTCATTGCAGTTATTATTAGCACTTTTAAGTATTTGCAAAGTTATACGTGATGGAATTTACTGTAGGCTTACTCACTTTTTTCCATAATTTAGATGAGAAGATTAGTGGTTTTATGGGGTGTTACATGCTGTAATTACGTCTTGGCGAACATTACACAGATGCACTGAGTCTTCACTGTGAGATTGCCTGACAACCAGAGGAAACACTGGGCTTGTTTGTGATTACATCTGTAATTTCTTTTAAACAAATGTGTTCGTACAGTCTGCATCTTTGTTTTTGGCATTATTTTAAAAAAATTAGGCCTATATTACTTGCAAAACCCCACAAAACATAAAACAGTGAGATGTAGTTGTCTCTCTTCAGTTTGACTTTGAAAGCACCTTCCAGTGTTGTTTGCATTTTATACTTTTGAGTGTTGAGAAACATGAATCGCCCTCATATTTATTTACATTGCCACACTTAATATTTAATTTGTTCTACCTATGCTCTCTCTGCATCTCTAATCTCTGGCTCATTGTCCTCCTCTCTCTCTTCTCTCTCTGCAGAGAGTTTGTGTTTCAGCACCCGAAGCAGCAGAGCACCCTCAGCGTTAGGAAGACAGAAGTGATGAAGAGAGGAATCTTCTCCTCTGATGTTCTCCTCATCCTTGTTCCCTCACTGCTGGCTTCACACCTGCTCACACTTGGAGTAGGGTGAGACACGCACATAGACTCACATTTTCTGTAGCCAATGCATGACAGCAAGATGCAAGATGCAAGATGGTGCAAGATTTAGCACTTTTAATTTTAATTTTAAAACAAGTATTATCAAATGTTATCAACTAGGTAGATAAATGACATTAGACAAATGAGTTATTGAAAACACAACCAAACATGGTTGTAAATATACTTTTGATCAGTGCATATTGTTCATAATATGCTCAAAAACTAATGTTAGCATCCTCTCCAGTTAACATGTAAATAAAGACACATTAGTGTTCTTGTACTGCAGTAAACAGTAGAGCTAGATACATTAGAATAAAAAAATATATCAGTTCTTTTGTTCTGACAAAACTGTTACCCTGGTTAGCTACTTGTTTGTATTTTAAAACTGCATGCTTGTACTTTTAATGTTACAAGAAAAAAAGCTTGTTGGATGTGGATGTAAATGTTGCTGGAGTGTAACCTTCAACCAATTCAAAGAAGAACCCGGACAGATATGCAAACATTAGCTTATACAGGTCATGTGTTCTTGGTTTTGTAAAATTAAAAAATCATAAATGCCTATAAATGCTCTTAGTCTATAAAATATTGAAATGTTGGATGCTATTGTACAAACACTTAATACTCAATTATTCATTTTCTCTCTTTTTCCTTTTTAGGATCTACATAGGAAAGCGATTGGCTGCTTCCACAACTAGCACACTGTGACAGCAGCTGTAGGCCAGTGCCCCCATTCACTAAGAGTCTGGCCATTAAGGTCACATCTGCCCTCTCTACTGCGCTAATTGCCTCTTTCCTTCTTCGTCATGGGGCAACCATAGGACCCTGCCTGTCTGTACCTCTGTCTCTGTTCATCTGTACGTCTGTTTACCCAGCAGCATTCTGCCGGCCTGTCTCTCTGTCAGTCTTTGTCTGTCTGTGTGTGTGTATCTTAGGACTCTGGGAGCAGATGGATGCCAACCAGTGAGTCAGACTGAGGTCACTTTTACTCTCCCTGAGAGTAACACTGATCTCAACCAGCTAAAGCACTACCAGAGAGGAGAGACTGCTCAGATAAAGATAAAGGAGACAAAGAGAGTTTTGCCTGGCTAGAGCAATAAATCTATTTGATAGGAGGAGATGAAAATGGTTAGATGGGAAAAGTGTGTGGAGACAAAATGAGAAAGATAGTATGTGGTAGCCTTTCACCCAACCTTTGAAGAAGCAGAATGTCTGTCATTTGTCAAAAGTAATAACCCTCTGTAAGACTGAGTTGCTAAATGTGGTTCTCGGGGGGGGGTTCTACCCTAATATGCTGTAGAGAGTTTTAGTTGGCTGAGTGAACGTAGGAGCAGCTCTGGTTGTGCTTTTTGTCCCATAAATCAATGAAATATTTGACTTCCGACAAAGACAATCATGATCCCATTAAACTTCACTCTTCAGACTATTAATATGCCTCTTTGGTCTTTTATAGATTTTTCCACTCGCATCCTCCTCGTCAGTGTTTTTTGTACACATGCTCATTTTGTATTACTAAGGGAAAGTGAAGCATTTCCAACCAGCAAAGCACAGAGATTTACTGAAGTAGGGTTGAGGCCCAGTAATTCATACTGTATGTTTAATATATTTTTAGTTTTGGGCTATAGTTGTCTGGAAATTATTTGTAGGTAATCATATAAAACAAAAAGGAAAGTCTTTTACAACCTACTCTGTTAACCTGTAAATAAGCCACAGCTGTCTGTTTAAAATTTATTCCCTTTTCCATATGAGGTAAATCACAGCAAATCACTCTGTTGATTTGCTTTTTGCTTTGGGATTTTAGATCCATTCTCCACCAATGATGAGTTGTCCTCTTGTCTAACCGAGACTCTTAGAAATGTTATTGTGTCACACCAGCCTGTTTCTTTCCATCTGCCTTTGTCATCTCTTACCTCACATAATTCTTCCTTTTCTCTTTTTTTTAAACAAGCTGCAGCTTTAACCAGTCAAGGACTTGACATTTTATTGCTTTCCTATAAACCAGAAACCCGCTTCCTCTTAACATCTCATGAAAATAACCGGTCTGGATATGGAACAGAGAGCCTGAGAAGCACACTGAGGGGTTGCTGTGCTGCCTTGGATGTAAATGTACCCATTTGTTGTCCGGCCTTACCAGACCCAATGAGTTTATCAGCCATTAGCGGAGTGTTTGATGTGAGGGGTCCTGCTGAACTCGTTAAGCTACTTGTAGACACATCACGCTGACGATGCAACAACAAGCCTGCCTTGGCAGAGCACAAAAGCACCTGGTTTCCATTCACAGACGTCAACACATAACACAGCCACACGTACAGTCTATGGCTCATACTTGTTTACACAGCAAAGAACAAAAAGGAAGCACTTTATTGGTAGATGAACTGATTCCACGTGCTAAAGGAAATGTCTGTTCGGTCTCTTTGTCTGAAATTAGTCTAGTTATGTTTTGTAAAGTTGCAATTAAGGTTTCAGTAAAAATTTAGAATTCTGGTTAAACTTAGACTTAATAATACCTCCTCAAACATTATAATTGAAAACAAGGGCAAACAATAAATGAATAATTGCCCATATTGTGAAGTTTAAACATCTATCATGTCTTACAGACTTCTTGGTTCAGCTTCAACACAACTGCACTTATGAAGTTCTACTTCTACTAAGTATTACAGCACAGTTTTATTCCAAAAAATCCTAAGCAATAATGTGAAAGACGGGCTGCTTTTTTGTGTTTATGAAGTCACTTATTCTACAACCTGCAACATTTGAAATCAAATAATATGCCCCGATTGGCCCCCCACCATTCAATATGTGAGCATGTCTTCTTCATTAGTGGAGCTATTCAGTGTGTTCACTATCATACACCATCTTGAGTTTCAGTGGCTTCATATCACTAGCAGTAATGTTACCCAGTGTAACTGCTTATACACTAAATGCCTCCATAGTAGCACTTATAATTGCACAAGAGGTGGCAAACATAGCAGCTAATATATCTTTAGCCTTTACACAAATCTTTACACAAAAAACTAGACAAATTAACAATAATTAAATGACTAAAATGTGACTTAAGCTAATGCATTATTTCCAACAGTTGGCTTACAACCTTTACTTTACTTTACTTTACTTTACTTAGCAGACGCTTTTATCCAAAGCGACTTACAAGGAGAAGACACCAGC
>JAUBNQ010000004.1:5849783-5866725 GCA_032353495.1 Ctenopoma kingsleyae | reverse complement strand
GACCTTGCAAAATAAGTATATACAGAACTATATAGAAAACCCAACAGGCCCATTTGAGCAACCACTAGGCAACAGTGGAGAGGAAAAACTCCTTTTAACGGAAGAAACCTCCAGCAGAACCATGCAGGCTCATGGTGGGTGGTCATCTGCCTCAACCGGTTGGGGTGAGTGGACAGAGGAGAGGGAAAAGAACAGCAGGTAATAGAGATCATAACAGAAACAAGGGGCAGCAGACGAGGCACTGTGCAGGTTGGTAGGAACAGTAACTACAGCTCCAAGGCCAAGGATACCTGAGGAAAGATACAGAGAGAGAGAGAGGGGACGAAGCACCACTAAGGGAGAGAGTAGACACAAAGTTAATGACATGCAATGATGGCATGATAGTGGACAGAGAGAGAGAAGAAGACAAGGAGAGGAGCTCAGTGTATCAGGTCCCCCCACAGACTAAATCTATAGCAGCATAACTAAGAGATGGTTCAAAGTCACCTGAGCCATCTCTAACTCTAAGCTTTACCAAAAAGGAAAGTTTTAAGCCTTGTCTTAAAAGTACAAAGAGTGTCTGCCTCCTGAACTTTAACTGGGAGCCGGTTCCACAGGAGAGGAGCTTGATAACTAAATCATGAAGACTGATATTAGATCCAAGAGGGACCTTCAGTTTCCTAGACATTACTTTGGGGTGCCTTGCTCTTGGTATGTGATCTTCCTTGGTCAACTACTCCTGGCGAGGGTAACAGTGGGGTTGAACGTTCCAGGCAGGGCCTCCAAGACACACACCTGATTGTCATCCCATTGATTGAAAGACTCTAATTTCCCCTTCAAGAGAACTGATAATCCTAGAGGTTAGGCTCCCTTTTTCTAATTTTAGGACATATGTGAATATCAGATCATGGTTTACACCATATTTATGCAGAAATAGCACCTCTGTATGTACACAGGTGAGTGTGTAGTGATTTATGTTTTCACTATTCCACTGCACAAGGCTGGTAAAAACGCTATTTAGCATATAATGTATGAGATAGATACAGTATTGGACCATTATGAGTGACAATTAAAGCACACATAAAAAGAAGATTTTACTGGCCTGTTGCATATTGCAAATTATAAATCAATATGTATTAGATTACAAAGAGAGAATACACATTAGTTTTGCACTATCTACAGATAAAACTAGGACAGAAACAAAAGTAGAGATTGAGGCTGTTCATTACAGCTACTACTGAACGTGTGAGAACAGCAAACAACACCATCAGAACACTAGGCTGCATGTACTGTAAGCTGTCCGCCTTCTCAGTGCCCAACAATAACAGTGTCAGGACATCTTGGTACTTTAATTAGTACTATTTTCTCTGAGAGTGACAGGCAACTTTGTATGTGTTTCTATAAGAGCGAGAGTGTGAATGTGTGAAAAACAGGGCAGAGACACAGTCAGACTGTTCCCGTAGGCAGGAAGAATGAACGCTGTGAAAGAGGCTGTTCTGATTCACTCTATCCTGCTCAATGTGTGAATAGTATGTAACAACTGCTATCTAGTGCATGACGATCCCGGCTCATCATATTCAAACCAAATTTGTCTGCTGCTTCCTGTAAGATGAGGAGAATCCTCAGGAAACTCCATCCGCCATTGGATGTATGAAGCATCACAGCAGAGGAAGCATTGCCATGTATGTACGCTCCCTGTGACACTGATTTCCATATCCACGGCTGCACAGTCTGCTCTGTGTCGTAATCTTGTAGTATGTGTAGTATGATCCGTAAATAGAAATACTGACTCTTTCTCAATGGGAGTAAAAGTGTCATTCTAACAGATGACTTGCGGCATTTCATCAAATGAGTGATCATCCGCAGGAATATGTGGGTCTGACATATTTTTAGAATTTTCTTTGACATGTTTTATTTATCTTCAATAACAGGCTGTCTTCAGTTTTTTCTCTAATATTAAAATATCTTCTTAGGTAGGGACTGTAGAAAAATAATTAACAGGAGTTTGGGGTCTAACCTGAGTCTTTTGTTTTCTTGGCCAAGATTCACATTTCATATAATGTATGTGATGCTAGGTTTACAGAAAGAAAAGACTATTTGTAAAAACTGCCATTTGTGTGTGGCATCGACGTGACATGAGCAGAAGACAACAATCTATAAATAACCATACTGCATTATACCACGGCTAACAGAATCATAGTCACAGACAGTAGATCAGTAGTAGTAGTAGACAGTAGACAGAGATCTTTATACTTTAATCAGCCCTAAGAATATTGTGGTGGACGGGGGCCATGTTGGCCATGACTAACAGGTGTTAGAACACACAGTGCATCACATGCCGTTGTGTATAGGACCACGTAGTCACAGACTACAGTGTCCATGCTGACTCCCCTGTCCACCACAACATAAACCAACAAAACCACTAGCTGGTATTTATGGTGTGGCTGATCAGTGTAGGTAATATCAATCCTACAAATCCTCTATTCTGCATGATTCTGCAATGACGGATTCTGCAATGACATTTACATTTATGTAACTGAATGATCTGACAATTATTTTCTGAATTGTCTATAGAATTGTTATTTCTCACATTTCTGAATGAATTAACTTTATATTTTATTACTTACTGATGTTATTGTCTTATGCAGTGTTTTAATTATTCTATATATTTATTTTATTTTTTGCATAAGCTTAAACATGAGGGCAAAATACTTACTTTCTAAAACGTCGAACACGAGGTTCAACTTTTCTCCCAAACAAAATAAAAAACTTTCATACCTTATTATCACTGTTCTTGTTTTTATGGACTCAACATCAGACTAAAAATCATCCTTCTTATTCTGGCAAGGTGATCAACATCCTTCAGTCAGTCAAAAATAAGGTTTCTTTTGAGGTGATAATTTTCACACGAGGAAGATGCAACACTTATTAAACAACACAACAAGGTTCTTAACACATTCAGTTGCATAACTTAAAGCCGCCCTTTCCTTCCACAGCTGTTTGCTGTTGGCAATTATATGTCTCATTTGCATGGGTTTGAATTAATTGTCTGTACTGCATGTTACACAATTGCTGTGCAGAACTGTGGGGGTGGATCCATTTACATGAACACCTGCATAATCTAATGGATACAAGATCCACTGCCTTTGCGTAGCTTATTGGCCTTTTCAGCGAAACTCCATTAACAAAATAGCTTGTGCTTAATCGTAGCTACAGGAAATAAAACCGGTCACATTGTCGGTCAATGTCTGTAATTTATGATGGTTTGGTTTTATGGTATATTAGAAAGGCATATAGTTTCTTTTTTCCCATCCCTAAACCCTTCGGTATGTATGATGCAATACCATACAACAGACAGTATTTCCATTTTGTTGTATTTCTAAGAGAAATAATGTTTAACTACTACTACAACTACATGTACAGTAGTATCTTAGAGTTATTGGATAGTTTTCAGATTAACGTTTTCATTAAAAAACATGTCATATCAACTGTTAAAGATTAAACTAGTGGTGCTCGATTGTATTATCTTGACCCCTTAAAGAAAAGCTGTTGTGGCTTCTTGTGACATTTTGTGTCTGAGCTAAAGAAAATGTTATTTTCCTCTGAACTTACCAGATGGCTTATCATCCAAGCCAAGATTAGAGAAAATGCCAAACAACAAATGCAAATATGTGTTTTGTTATTCTTTACTCTCTCATTGATCATCTGCAGCTACAACAGTAAAATGTTCCTTATGCATCTAGTGCATCTATATTAAGAGTCTAATGTAACAATGTCTGCAGGACAAGTACCTCTACTCATCCATAGTCATTTTGCTGATAAACCTACTGTCTTTTTATTGAGGTGGGGTTTTACACACAAGGCTGTTACCTAAAAGGACATATTGGTCTGAATATGGCTTCAACCACTATTGCTGCTATTTCATTAAAAAGTATTAACTGTACTGTATGTGCTCAATTTACTGCGTCGACCCACTTGATCATAGTCAAAACTGAGTACCTGCTTCTTCATCACTGCAGATCACTGCAGACCTATAGGCCAGCAATTCTAAAAAAAGAACACTTGCTGCATATTCAAATTGCCCTAATCTTTCAAACTCGTGGGCTTATGTTCAAGAGTACAAAATGTACAAAGTCACTTGGGGATGGGGGCTCCATCAGTGAGCAGGGGACTGTCTGGAGGGTGTCTGGGCAGCAGCATTTTTTTTTTTTTAATCTGCATGTCTGGTTGTTCTGTTCTGTCTGTGAAAAAAGGACTCTATGTACCGTGTCGTGACTGTCTGCTCAGCTCTGCCTGCAAGAACTCCGGAAACAAGTCTCGAGATGGAGAAGGAGGCTGCAACATCCGCGTGATCATCGCCGGAGCACCAATGGCTTTGCACCGTGCAAACTGAGGACACCGGCATCCCCTACCGCGCGTGACGAAATAGGCGGGTCCGGGGAAAGCTCGGTCACAGTGCGTGGGTGGGTGAGTGTGTAGTAAAGGAGCTGCCGCGACGGTATTTAACAGAAAGCCGAGGAGAGCTCAGACAGGACGAAGCGAAAGCGGAGTAATTTCAGCACCAGCGCGAGTGGACAGCGACAAGTAGCCCAACAAAAACTTAACTTTCCAACAGCCGTCATGGTTCTCATCTGGACCCAGTTCGGTGTGAAGCACAAAAATGTCAATGTCAAGTGCAAAGTGCGAGTTATGCACAGAGGGGACAGTTCGGGCTCATCATCATCAGCGGTGAGTACATTTTTTTAAGTTTTTCACTTCCTTTAAAGTCGTTCAGTCGTCAATTACTTTAATTATAGTAAGCTGCTGCTAGAATCCTTTAGTCTCTTCTTTTCATCCGCCGATGTGCCGGCATCTTTCTGTATTATAGATGATATTACTTACATTACGGAAAGTAAAATAAATACACTCCATTCAAGGCATGTTGCATAAGTTAATTCGCTATCTTGTGTCTGTTGCCGTGGGTTCATTCAAATGTAAGAGTCGCTGATTCCTTTTCCAGCCAATCGCTGGAGAGAATCTCGGTCGTTGGGGGAAGTCTTTTGCCCCTCACACGACTTCCCCCTTCTCTCACATTGTGAATCAGCTGATAAAATGTATCGGTATGCAGCAGCGTACAGAAAAGGGTGTTTTCCTAAAGAGTTGTCTTTGCTTGGGGCTTATTTTCTGCATATTAATAGATAATGCACAGGGATTGTTGAAAATTATATCCAGCATATTAACCACCTTGTTCTGTATTCTGGTTGCTAAATATTTACATTTAAATGATTAGTAGTTATTCAGTCTTTTGCATCTAATGTCTTCTATCTTCTGTTTTATGAATAGTCTAATGTATGTTGTTCTTGTTTCTATAGGAAAGCACCAAGTCTGAGCAGGACACACCCTGTCTGTCCATCAAACCCACAGGCAAGGACTTCTACAAAGTCCTGGGTGTTTCCCCTGAATCCAATGAAGATGAGATCAAGAAGGCCTATAGAAAAATGGCTCTCAAGTTCCACCCTGACAAGAACAGCGATGCTGATGCAGAAGACAAGTTCAAAGAGATCGCAGAAGCCTATGAGATTCTGACTGACCCCAAGAAGAGAAGCATATATGACCAGTTTGGAGAAGAAGGTAAGAGTAACCACTGCTGTGATTTCATTTACACAAGTTAAATTGCTTATGGAGTAACTGTCATCTGGCTAATTACTAATAATGTTATCATCAAGTACTGAAGTGCAGCGGTAGGCTTGTGACTAAAACAGCTAAATGTGCAGCAAAGGTAGCTCTAGGGCTGATAAATTATTCAAGAAGCAACAAAAGAATTTCCTGAAAAGTATTGGAATACAAATGAGGCTTTGAGTAAGGCTGCAGAACTCTAACTTAACTATTTGTTTTTTCTCTCTTTTTAGGCCTTAAAAATGGAATGTCAATGTCAGGCCAAGGCAACGTTTTCCACAATAATTTCCCCAGTGACCCACATGCCACCTTCTCCTCCTTCTTCCATGGATCCGACCATTTTGACATCTTCTTTAGCAATGACGGAGATGGTGATGATGACCTCTTCAACCCCTTCAGAAAGTTCACCTTCAGCCACGTAGGTGGGTTTGCCGGCTATGAGGGTGGGCTGCGAAGAGGCCAGCGGCGTCTGCAGGGCCAAGCAGTGGTGCATGACCTTCTGGTGACCCTAGAGGAGGTGATGCACGGCTGCACGAAGCATGTTAAGATCACCCGTAGCCGCCTCAACTCTGACGGCCGCAGCCTGAGGTCTGAAGAAAAGGTGCTTAATGTAGTAGTGAAGAAAGGCTGGAAAGCTGGGACCAAGATCACCTTCCCCAGGGAGGGAGATGAGACACCCAACAACACCCCTGCAGACATCACCTTCATTCTCAGGGACAAAGAACACCCCCAGTACAAGAGAGAAGGATCCAACATCGTCTATACAGCCAGCATCACCCTCAAAGAGGTGAGTTTGGTCTATCAGAGTTAAGTGTTTGACTCCCACAGGGGTCAACAGTCAAAATGAATGATATATTATGAAACATATGATTGGTTTATAAGTAGATATACTATGTAATTTTTCCAGCCTCATACACCTACTCAGAAAAAAATCCATCCACCACTTTTTGCCCTTTACATAAGTGTTAGGTAATGCATTCCCTGGAATATGAGGCATCAATAAGACATATAGCAGAAGATATGATCTTTGTCGAATGCAGGGAGGGCGATAGCTTTGAGTATAATGTGAAGATAGAACACAATGTTCTCTTATGGGCATCTGAGCCCCCAGTTTACAATAGGCTGACAGACCCCCACTAACAGAACAGCAGCAGTAGCCTGCCAACGCCTCCGTTACCTCATCAGCCCCTGCAGAGTGAGAGAGAGAGCAGTAGCTAAATTTAGCCTCAGTACCGACTGCCCCCACGAATCGCACTTCACTCTGCCTCTCAAATACTATCTGTGCTGCAGACTCCTCTGCCTCTACAACCCAGGCTGAGAGGAAGCTTTTCTGGTTCACTCTTGTCTCTGGCTCTCACTCTTACCAACCCACACACAGATTAGCACGGTAGCAGTCACAGAGACTGGCATTTCAAAGAGCTCCTCCATCTTCCTATGGCTCCCTTCAGTCACTGAAACACTTGACTCCCACACGCAGCCAGTAAATAGGGCAGCGATTATAACATCTGTAACACTGGCTTGTTGCATAACACAGAAAATCGCTGTGCTTTAGAAAGACAGACGTTCCATATTTATCGGTTATACAACTTGACACTTTTAAATACCAGGCATTTAATTTATTTTTTTTGTTCCAAGTGTACTTCAATCAAAGTATAATGAGGCCACTCAGAAAGCATTATGAAAGGTGTTTTAAATCTACAGCACTAACCTTTTATTCCTCCTTTTGTCTCCAGGCTCTCTGTGGCTGCACAGTTAATGTCCCCACACTTGACAACCGAATGATGCCTCTGCCATGCAGCGATGTTATCAAACCAGGTGCTGTCCGGCGGCTAAGGGGCGAAGGTCTGCCCCTGCCCAAGAGCCCATCCCAGCGAGGCGACTTGGTGGTGGAGTTCCAGGTGCTCTTCCCTGACAGGATCCCACCACAGTCCCGTGAAATCATCAAGCACAGCCTGGCGCAGTGCTAGCCTGCTTAATTGAAATGACTTGACTGACACAGCTTCACCACGTGTCTATGTTGTTATCAATTCACAAACACGGCCTTGCCCAGGGTGCTATTTTCACAACCAATCACAACCTCTTATTGTGTTTGGAAATGGCAAGAACGAGCTGTAGTTCAGAGAGAACTTTGTGAGGAGATGACTTGTTAGGCATGATGCACAACAACTATGATGCCACATGAGCAGTGAGTTTAGAATGGGGTCTTTGGTATCTGAGGACATCCATTGACTCAGTAGCCTTTCAATAGCCTCTTGGCTGAAAAGGTTATCTGTACTGTTATACTTGCAAACCTCAAGCAGGATATCAGTGTGCTATTCAAGTCTGTATAGACTTCTTTGGTAATGAATGGTGCAAATGTGAAAACATAACATTTATTATAGTTATATGGTGTTCATATGACTTATCTTTTGCATTGATTTATTACAATAGCAAGTTTTACTTGTGTACAAAGATCTACTTTGTGTACAGAAAACAAAAATGCTGTCTCTAAGAGAGATTCATCTGTCAAATGTTCTATTGAATGATCTGAAATGTTTGTATATATTCTGCAATGAGCTGTTGTTGTATTATTACCTGACATAGACATGATTGATGGCATGGAAAATAAAATAGAAACTCAGAATGTAACGGCTTGTCTCTGTTGTTAAAAATAACTGAGTGTATTTGCATAAGTGGACTATAAAACTCTCACACACTATAAAACATAAATGGCAGTTCAGAGCATTAGGAGCTCTCAGGCTTCCCTGAGAGTCCGGTCGCATGCCGCCACCTAGCGGCTATTTCTGCAATGACAACGCGAAACATCCTGCGTATAATAGGACACACCTGTTGAGCTGTGATTTATGTGGCTGCCAACTGGGCACAGTCGTCTCAGATCAAACGTGGGCTTTGATAACATTGACAGTACCAGTCCATAATGTTTAAGACAAGGGTGATAAAAGACAGTCTTCACATGTGGGGACAGTGTACATTTGAGAAGCAGGTTGGTTGGTTGTTAGATAAAAAAAAAATACTTTCAAACGCACAGTAGTTAACATTGATTGACACATCAAACCACCTGTGCATTCAGAGACAACCTGAAATCTCTACTGCACTTTTCCAAAAGTGAACCTTCATGTCCTCTGGAATGAAATGTCGCAAACAAGTCAGGCAACACCAACAAATCTGACTGAAGCATACCATGTGACTAATTTGACTCTAGTCGTTCTTTTGCTTATACCCTGTGTGGTTGTTCTGCTCCTGCTGAACTGCTTCTTCCTGGGTTACAAGTTACTGATCCTGTCAAAGAGCAGGCACAAGCGAGAGGACACAGAAGAGATTCTTTTGCAGTCCGCCCTGCAAAGAGTCAGGAGAGTATCTGACGTGGTGTTTTCCCCACTACAGGACAGGAGAGCTTACATGTCTCTTTCCGAGCCGGTTCTGCCTCATCCTGTCACCTCGTCCAGGGCTTCATCCAGGGAGAGGGCCGGAGTGGATCACAGGATCAGGCTTCTCAGGCCTGATGGCGCACCAAGCACCATCCGGGCCACTTCCTCTGCAGCTGGTTTCTGTCCCAGACTCGAGCTGCCGTCCGGCTCCAGAACATACAGCGTCAGGAAAGCGGACTGGTGTAGAAGTGCACCAGTCCTACCGCAGTCCAGTGATTCAGAGCCTGACACCAGGGTGAACCTTGTTCCGCCAAACTCTCCCATGGTGAGTGGTCAGTAAGTAAACTGAAGTTGTTTTTAAATTTCATTCTGTAATTACATGGTCAGATTCATCTACTTTGGAGCCCCTGGGCAAAAATGAGCTGCTGGGCCCCTTAAGTACTGCTACTCTCAGGTTTCCTGTGTGGAAGTGAATTCTGATGACTGAATTTTCACCATGAAGATCAGGTGATAATCAAGCAAAAACAGTTTTTCTGTATGTGACACTTCTTATACAGCACACTGTTCTTATTGGTTTATTCCAGTCAACCCACTAGAATCCATTTCCTACACTCCACAGGATTTTCCATGCAGAAAACTTCTGCCACAGAGAGGCACAAACGTACAAGCTGGTTGTTGAATTAGTGTAATAGTATATTAACCAGCAATAGAGAACAGTAAGCTATGGGTGTAAACAAACTTAAGGATTACATTATACTGTATGTTATGTCTAGTCTCCAGTATCAGACATAAAGTTGATACTGGGTCTGTATTTTTCCCTTTGTTCACAGCAGGAGACACAACATGTGGGTCATATCCATCGGAGCAGTACTTACGAGATGCTGACAGACCCAGAAGTTGCAGTGCATGTGTTTGACAAAGTAGACCAGGAGTGCGAGTACACAAACCCTCCTTCAGATATGTCGTGCCTGAACACATCTGCAGTGGGCTCTGGACTAGACAGTGACTTTGGTGCAAGTGCAGGTACAGCTCAGTCTCCTTCTGCCGCATTGTAATCAATATGACTTTAATAACTAATGTTACTGCTGCATCAGAGTGGACAAAAAGAAGTAGCCCAGAGGTTATACCATGATTAAAAACATTTGTCCCTAACACCCATATCTTCGTCTTGCTTGGAGAAATTAGAAGACAAATGATAAATTCTGTGTGTGCTGCTGTCACACATAATTTCACCTGTCAGAATCATGAGTGATATTGCTGTTAGAATTAATTTAGCAGGCACTAGTTTTTCTGGTTTAATGGCAAAGTATTGCAAAATGGGACCACTATGAATAACTTGTTTTGTTTGAAACACGTGTATGCGCTATACAGTCATTTTCATTTGTTAATATAACTAAAATATTTGAGAAAACAGAACTAGTAGTTACAGTGAACAAGTCAGTCAACACATCTGTTATGCAAAGGTATGTTAGTAGTTTCTATTACATTATTTTTGTGTTATGTCTTGTGTGAAAAAACCTTCACAAGAGTCCAGTGACAGTACATAAAGTATAACAAGGGGACCAGTGATTGCTTTATTAAAGCAAAATTCAAATCATGATTTCTTCTCAGGTGTTTCCCTGCGGATTCTCTCAGCAGACAGTGACAGTCTGTCCAACGGTGTGCTGGCTTCAGCTTTGGAATGGGATTATTACGATCCGTGCTATGTCAAACAGAATAAAGTACCGAGACACAAACACCACAGACCTGCAGTGCACACTAAACAGTACTGGGTGTGATACGTTCCAGCTGTCGCTGTGATTAAGTTTTAATGTTATTTATTTGTATTATTTATTATTACATATTTAAATAACTCATTTACACTAAGTTTTTGGAAAGATATGCAGATTTAATTTAGTTTGTTTCACTCAATCACTATGATTTTACACCTGTCAGATTTGCCATTTTTGATAAGGATGCACTTTGTCACTGAATTTGTTCAAACTGATTTACTCTGCAGCTTCACTTGTATTGCTGTGAAATGTTTACTGTGTGTCTTTCACTTATAACTGTTGTCACTCTTTGTTACTACAGACCTGTTCAAGCTAAATTACATTAACATTCACATGAATATTCACGGTTATTGTTTAAAACATTTTGATTCACTATGACAAATAAAGATTAATCTAGAATGGAATGAGTTCTACTTGAGTATTTCCAATGAAATCAAGGAAAGACTCAGAGAGAATCTATGATCAAAACCAGGATTCATTACATGAGGCCAGGTTATTGGCAACTCACCTCAGTTCAAGACAGATTCTCTTTCCAAAACTGCAGCAATCACCAGGAAACCTGAACTGATACTGAACTCATGTTAAGTTGGCAGTTTATTAGGTACACGTAGAGGAGGCAAACTCAATGTAAATACAACTAGTCCTGTCCAGTAATGCATAAGAAATGCTCCTTAACCATAGCAAAGAGTGCAAAACCAAAGAAACATTGTAGCTGGTGCAGAAGCAGGATTGGTGCAAGAAACAAATCTTCTAAGGCTATGCACTGTTGACTTTGGCTTCAGATGTTTTATTATATGGTCAGAAGGAACTGCACATTGTGCTGAGACAACAGTTACACCATTCAAGTATTTCAAAACAGAGATAATCAAGTCAATTAGTTGGAATACTTTATTCTGTTATGAGATAACTGTACATTAAAGATGAAGTGCCACTTGAGTTTCTTTTTTAAGTTCATAGAAAGTATAACATACGCTGCACTATGCAAACACGAAGACAACCAAACCAAAAAGCAGGACTTTACTCAAAGCTGGAGAGGAAATTCAACACAGCTTGCTTGAGCTTGGCATCAGATGCCTCAGAGATTTTGCCATCAGCCCTGCAATGAGAAAGAGATTGGTTACAAAATATACACATTACAATAAAGTAAATAAAATCACACATGTTGCCCCTTAGAAGCTCTTTAACTTACTTAATAGATGCCAGCAGGTCTTGGTGTTGGCTCAGGATGTGTTGCAGGAATGCCTTCTCAAATTTTGTGATCTTGCTAGGCTCCATTTTGTCCAGGTGTCCCCTCACACCAGCATAAATAACTGCTACCTGTTCTTCAATAGCCATGGGAGCTGAAAGCCATGTATACAGACACAGATGACATTTTCTCTCACACATGACTACATACTTTATTCTAAATACCAGAATCAATAGTAATCAATCGATCAATACTCACAGTACTGTCCCTGTTTGAGTAGTTCGGTCAGACGAACGCCACGGTTCAGAAGCTGCTGAGTGGCAGCGTCCAAATCAGAACCAAATTGAGCAAAGGCAGCAACTTCACGGTACTGGGCTAGCTCCAGCTTCATGGTACCTGCCACCTGATGGGGGACAGAATAGAATAAATCTTAATCAATGATGTTCTGCATGGTAACAGCTTGGAGATAGGAGAATGCAACTAGCACTAACCTGCTTCATGGCCCTGGTCTGGGCAGCAGATCCGACACGTGACACTGACAGACCGACATTAATGGCTGGACGAATACCCTTGTAGAACAGCTCAGTTTCCAAGAAGATCTACGTAGAACGGGTTTTTTAGATACTGGTTTGGGATTTAACTGAAATGAAGTAAGACAACAAGTCGCAATGCACACTCACCTGTCCGTCTGTGATAGAGATGACATTAGTAGGAATGTAGGCCGACACATCACCAGCCTGTGTCTCAATAACAGGAAGAGCTGTGAGGGAACCGCCCCCAAAGTTGTCATTCATCTTAGCAGCTCTCTCAAGCAGACGGGAATGCAAGTAGAAGACATCTCCTGGGTAAGCCTCACGACCAGGAGGACGACGAAGTAGCAAGGACATCTGACGGTAGGCAACAGCCTGTAGAAAGATAATACACAAGGTTGGTTTTAACTCTCTAAAACTTTTTAAAATTTATTTATAGGAACAGCCTTTTTATATGTTAAAATGTGCCTCAATTTTAAATAAGAAAATAAATCTCACCTGCTTGGACAGATCATCATAGATGATGAGGGCATGCTTGCCGTTGTCTCTGAAATATTCTCCCATGGAGCAGCCAGAATAAGGAGCCAGGTACTGCAGCGGAGCAGCATCAGAGGCAGTAGCGGACACCACGATGGTGTACTTCATGGCGTCTGCATCAGTCAGCCTCTTCACCAACTGAGCCACTGTGGATCTCTTCTGGCCAATAGCAACGTAGATGCAATACAGCTTCTTCTTCTCATCAGTTCCGTCATTAAAACGCTTCTGGTTGATGATTGTGTCAATAGCGATAGCGGTTTTGCTGCAAAATAAGTTTGAAAACCCAAGCACATGTGGATAAAACAGTAGCAGATTCACATATGCAAATCATTCTCAGTCTTGTGTTTTGGTGTATATAACAATATACAGTAATAAACCACATAAATTCACAGAAGGCTGACCTGCAGAAATCAGATTAACCTGACGTACTGCAACAAGTCATATGATCTATTTAAAACACAGATACTTTTGTCCACCCCTTGTTTTTCAAAGGCATCATTTCAATGGCAATAGAAATAACATCAAATGCTGCCATGTGCTAAATTATTCACTTTGTGTTGAATCCTCTTACCCAGTCTGCCTGTCTCCAATGATGAGCTCACGCTGTCCACGACCGATGGGGACCAAACTGTCCACGGCTTTGATGCCAGTCTGCATGGGCTCCCTCACAGAGATACGGGGGATGATGCCAGGGGCTTTCAGACCCACACGCCTACGGACCTTAGAGCCAAGAGGGCCCTGTGAGGAAAATTAAGAATGAAAAAGAAAAAGAAAAAAAAAACAGGAGTGAGATCAATTAATTTGTTACATTTGGTCACTAAACTAATGAAGAAAGTATAATGTCATGATGCAGGAAATCATATTTTAGTAATTTCCTTTTCTTTATTGCACACAATCATAAAAAGATTAAGTTTGATGTTTTGACTATTAATTATTTAATTGGGAAAAAGATTTTTACTTGTTAGTTCCTGTCCCACTGTCTACCTGCTGCCAATAAAGTTCAATTTATGAACATGCGTAACACTAAAGGACAAACTGGCTTGTAAAGTTTTACCTTTCCATCTATTGCATTTCCCAGAGCATCAACAACACGGCCCAGGAGCTCTTCACCAACAGGAACATCTACAATAGCACCTGTTCTCTTCACAATGTCACCCTCCTTGATAAGCTTATCGTTACCAAACACCACAACACCAACGTTGTCAGGCTCCAAGTTCAGAGACATGCCCTGCAGAAGAGAAGAAATAAGAAATACCACCACTTTCCTTTAGATTTACACTGCAACAACTCCTGACAATATGGTCACGGTATTAACAGCTCTGGATTTAATTATTAGCAAATACACTGATGAAACATGAGCTAATATAGATATAGCACATGTATGCATTTTAAGAAATTTAAATTTCTCTGACCCATCTATACAGAGTACAGAGACCAGCTTGTAAGAATAAACATAATCAGTTTTACCTTCAGACCAGAGGAGAACTCCACCATCTCCTCGGCCTGCACATTCCGAAGACCGTACACTCTGGCAATACCATCACCGATGGACAGTACACGGCCAGTCTCTTCCAAATCAGCACTGGTGTCAGCTCCCATGATTTTCTCCTCCAGAATGGATGACACCTCAGCTGTGCCTTTAATGTGTGAAAAAGTGTTAATTAAGCTATTTCCACTAAAATTATAACTTCATATTATACAAATTTGTCTTACAACTATGAAATCCTAGTAGGCAAATACAAGTTTTCTGTACCACAAACCTGTTTTCTGCAGCCATGGACGAGTGGTGTGCAGATTCTTGGCTCCTACACATGCTGCTGCAACGTTCTTGGATACCTTTAAATCAACAGGAAGTAGTAAAGGTTTTATCCACTCCAAATAAATGCAGCCTTTACAATTGAAACACTGAATCATGTATACAATCTGTTGCCACGTTATGAGGTCAATCTAGCTCACACTAAAGCAGTCTAATGTCATGAAGGTTATAATGTTTATAATTATTCAACTTTAAGACGATTTTGAGACTGCAGTTTGTGGTCCTCTTTAATTAGTTAATATCGACAGGTGTTTTGTACATTTGGTTCACAGAACATAATCTATTGAGTTTCACCAGCCACCTGTGACATGCCAAACATGCTTCATAAAAAAATAATTTATTGAACCAAAAAAAATATTTAACCAATTTCCTAACTTGCAACAATAGTTCTCATCGTATTCCAAACAAATATGGTCGCTAGAAATAATGTGCTTCAAGAACAAATAGATTAACATTTTATAAACTGTTGTCTATATAATAGTTATACAGCTTTATCATTCAGCAGTGTTTTTGGAAATACCTCATAGAAACTTGTGTGAATGACCCTAAGGTCTCTTCCTAATGACTGGCTGCTTGACTTGAATGTACTGATACTACACTAAGCACAATCCAGATACAGAACAGATATATGTATTTCCTACTCATAAAACATTGTAAATTAACGCATTAAATCTGTATTACAACAACTGTTGTTCAATATGACCTTTCTAATATACATTTAGCAGCCACTAAAGCAGCGATACAATGTAATAGAGCTGATATTCATGAAGGTTAAAAAGTCAAGTTTGTATTGAAACTGCTGGATTTAGTCTGTGTTGTTGGTGAACTGCTTCCAAACTATGACAGTAAAAACTAGTAAGGTTAAAGCAAACTATTAAGGATGACAGAATTTCTTATAATAATCTCACAGCAGTGTGAAACATATAGTATGATCCTTATCCTTCCTAATGATGTCATCAATTCTGTTAGATCAACCTGGGCCTGGATAAGTGGCATAAAATGGTCAGATTGCAAATGAAGTGAAAACTGAAAATAGCCAAGACATCTGATAATTGAATATCTTCCAAGACCTGCAGATCCAGATTACATTCACTTTAGCCAAGACTGTGTGAAATCTTCATCAATGACAGCTGAATTAAAAAAAACAGCAGTAATATCTAGTCTACTTTCAACCCATATACAGAAGTAATAAAGGGGAATGCAAAGATTAGCTTGGATAATGCATATGCAGTCAAAGCTAGGTCAAACCTGACCTTTAATACCAAATTATATATTCGTCATTGCAGCACGTTTGCTAAATCACATTCACCGTATGTATTAAAAGCTAAACGCATGGAGAAGTTATATATTTTATAGTCTAGCCACATTTATTAATGTACTGTACTATAGTGAAGGTGGGCTGTTTCTGTCTGTTAACTTCATCCGTTAGCAGTGGACACCTAGCAATGTGAAGGGCCCGGTGTCCTCCGGTGCAAAGACGTGTGCATGCGCAACACCGCCATACTTTTATCGTGAATAAACCCGGAAATTTTCGACACCAACACAAACCGACACAGAAGGATATTAATATTGCTTACAAATCCAGCCCGTCGAGGTAAGGTGCGGGCAAGAGCCGCTGCGACGCGAACTGACAGCATGTCGATATCCTGCGGGTTGTGTCCTGCTCCCGTAGCGGAGAGAGAAGGATGGCGGATCCGGCGGCCGATGAGTAGAAAGGTCACCGTGACCCGGAAGTACTTCAAAATAAATGCCTTCTAGTTTTCTTGACTTCTTGATCTTTTTTAGTAAATGAAGTAAATAAATAATTATATTAAAACATGTAATCATATAGCATTAAATACATAAAAATAAATATACATGAAATAACGATGGTCTGTTTGTTCAAATAATGTATTTAATTTGATCTAGTCATGTATAACCTATTCAGTCATTTAATATAATATTGCTGTAAGAGTGTTATGAAAATCTAGCTAAGAAGTTTTCCAAAGTTCCACATTTGTGTTGTGCAATAAACTGTGAAGTTGTTAGATAGATAGATAGATAGATAGATAGATAGATAGATAGATAGATAGATAGATAGATAGATAGATAGATAGATA
>JAUBNQ010000004.1:5827697-5849683 GCA_032353495.1 Ctenopoma kingsleyae | reverse complement strand
AGATAGATAGATAGATAGATAGATAGATAGATAGATAGATAGATAGATAGATAGATAGATAGATAGATAGATA
Source organism: Ctenopoma kingsleyae (assembly GCA_032353495.1). NCBI lineage: Eukaryota > Metazoa > Chordata > Actinopteri > Anabantiformes > Anabantidae > Ctenopoma > Ctenopoma kingsleyae. Next base: position 5,849,610 of record JAUBNQ010000004.1, on the reverse strand, counting down.
GAGTGATATCCATATCCATAAGAGTGATACTGATAACAAACAGCGCTGGATCTGATATTGGACAGGACCATTAGTTACACGTACTGTTTTATTTTTTTCACATTGTCAAGATGTTCAGTAAAATACTCTACATGTCCAGAAGTGCCGCCATGTTTTGTAGTGTGCAATGGAGGAAAGTGTATGTGTACACATCATAATTTTTTGCCCAGGGGCCCTAGGAGGTTAATCTGGCAATGTCAGCTATTTGGGATACAACATTTTTTTCCAAACTCTAGCCAAAATATCTAATTATATAACGACTTATAAATAAACATGCCTAAGAAACAAAAGAACACAAATAAAAGAGAAAGAAAAAAGAAAAACAAAAAACACAAAATAAATAAAAAGAGCCAGAAGAGGTATCAAATGAAATAAAAAGTTTGGATAGAACACATCTTCCTGCGGTGTTTTTTCATCGTGTAATACCAGTATACGACCGCAGGGGCGCTCGACCATGTAGAAAAGACCGGAAGTGGCGCACATACCTTTGTGCACGACGGACGTCTGATGGAGACATTTTAAAATAAACACACAGCTAACTGCTAACGGCTAATAGGGCTCGCAAAGGTGCGAGCGTAGTGCGCTAAAATACGTTCAAAGTCTTCAAATTCAAGTTGTACAGAAGTAAACTACATTTAGTAGTAGATGCACCACAAATTAAAGACGCTAGAAATTACCGAAGATGTCGAAAAGTCTGACACTGGAAAAAGGAGAATATAACTAACGCAGCGGTGAGTAATGCTAAGTTAGCTATCGTTTGAGCTGCGGTAACGTTAGTTAGGCTAGCAGTTAGCTGCTGACATTATCCTGCCTGTTACGCCTCTGGCTGGCTAGATACTGCTTCCATTTATAGGATCGTGCCGGACAGCTGTCCTGCAACCTATATAGTTTTCCAAGACTTGCTCGTCTTCTCGCCATGTTTCAGAAGTGTAAGGTTATGACCGAGGTTACCTTCACTACGCAGCTAAAAGTAGTGTCTGGAACCGAGCCTGTTTGCTTCAGCTAGCCACACACACAAGCACCAACTGGCTAAAGTCATTCATTCAGGCACAAATAAATATCTCATTGTACTCCAACTTGGTTTAATTTTGCAGAAGATAATTTATCACAAATGCCTCACCTATTCTTAGGCTGTTTGAAACATAAAATTAGATATTAAATATCAAAGCTAAGAGCAACGTTCATTCCTTTTAGAAGTTATCCAGCTAACGTTAATTGTTTAACAATACGGATAGGGAGAGCTTCTGCTTGAATGCGAGGAAAAAACAGCTTGAATATGTCATAAATGCATTAGAGATGTACATATGTAATTAGATTTAATTGGGTGGGGTGCGGGGGTTGTGGTTACGATAGTAATTACGAATGACCGCCCGATTCAGGAATATCATTATATATATTAATATTGTTAACTGATATCGTTTATTGTTTATAGTTTGCCGCATCGTACATGTCATTTGTAGTAATCACTTCAGATGCAAAAAGCTAGGCGGGCTGGCTGTTATTTGGAGGTAGTGATCTTTTGTTTTTCATCCAGCAGGTGAGCTCTTATCCAGGCACATTGGTCCATGTCTGTTGGACCTTTGGGCTCGGGGCTCAACTAGCATGAAGATGGCTGATTTAGAGAAGGCAGAAGAATTTGTGGATGCTGAATGCCCCCCAGAGTGCCTTCATGAAACACAATCAGCTATGGCTTCAGTTCAGGGAGAACAGGATGAGCATCTAAAAACGGAGACTACCACCAGTACCAGCTCACCACCAAGGGAAAAGGAGCCAGACAGCCCTTTGAATACGGAGGGTGAGCAGAGTCTCCTTTCCATGCCATGCCTGATGAAGGAGCTGCGGCGTGACTCCCCGGAGTCCCAACATGCATCTACAGGGAGTGATAAGCCCATGTCTCGTCATATCTACGAGAGTGACTCCTCAAACCCCTGCATGCTCTCTCCCTCATCTAGCGGCCACCTTGCTGATTCAGACACGCTATCCTCAGGGGAAGAAGGTGTGGCTCCTCCTGCAGGAGAAGATGAAGAGGGAAACATGGAAGCTTCAAATGATCCTGGACAGGCAGCAGCAAGGCAAACATCTGCTACAGCAACAGGGGGGAGGAAGTCACGGCGGTCTCGTTCGGAGAGCGAAATGCCTCCTAACACAATGGCTGCAAAGAAAAATCGCTGCCAGCCCACTGTGGTAGCAGCAGGAGGGCAGGAAAAACAAATCAATGGCAAGCTGGCGAAAGTGAAAGGTCAACGTAGCCAGAAACACAAGGAGCGTATGCGTTTGCTCAGGCAAAAACGAGAGGCAGCCGCTCGGAAGAAGTATAACCTGCTGCAGGACAGCAGTACGAGTGACAGCGAGCTCACCTGTGACTCCAGCACCAGCTCTTCTGATGATGAGGATGATGACACTTCAGGAGGTAGCAAGACAATCAAGACAGATATTCCAGGTAACATCCAGTGTTCACACATGCCTTTTGCACAGTATCACCACCACAGTCGCATATCCAAGGTAAACACTGTATCACATAGTAATAGAAAAATATATAACCCTACACCATGCTAAATGATTATCTGTCATAGTCAAACACAGATCTTAGCAATGACATGCTGCCTGCTTTACTTTAATACATTTTCAGGCAACCTAACCCTAATAGTTGACACACATAGTATGAACATGTCATGGAGTAATACTACCTTCATAATATTATATCAGTAGAAGCATTGTTTTGTTTCAGTTTATGGTATCATTCTTTTATTTGTATTTTTCACTCATTTTTCTTCATTCATCTTGTCTTTAGATACTTAGACTCTGTGTTTAGAAGGTTCTTGTGCCCAGGAGGAATGCAGTATATGTTTTCTTAGAACTTTGTCTCATCGTTTGCATGCTGTGGAAATCTAAACAGAGCTGTGTTACTCTAATTTATATTGTGCTTTCTTGCAAGTCAACAAATCAGCCATTTATATCATCAGCCTTTAGCTGTAAGTAGACTGTGTGATCTCACTGTGAGTTGCAAGGCTTTGCAGCTACTGTGCTGTATCGAAACAGAGATACATGGAGGTTTAGATTCAAAATCACATTTAAAATGTGCCATTTTATTAGAATCCGTAAAAGTCAATTTAAAGATTTATGCTATCTTTCTATTGAGGCAGGTTTAGTGATTATCTTTATTACCCAGAGACTGTTAGGGGTTTAGTATATCCTGCTGCTTTTCTCTTCCCGTCTGCCGCTTTTGAATATTCCTTATACTTCACTCTGCAAACACAAGAGGCAACAAAACTTTATAGAATTGCAAACAGGTGGTTCTTTTCACTATATTCTGTAAAATTTAAAGAATCAGATATGTGTCAGCTACTACACAAATGTTAATGCACATACAGCTCTGACTGAGGATGGCTGTGCTGTAAATTAACTCGGGGACATTAGTGTCTCATAAGAATAAACACCAGCAGACACTGACAGTATTGTCTGGCTGCACATCTGCCCTATGTTTTTTTGTTTCTTTCTTTTAGTTAGTCTTATGTTCCCTGATGATTGGATTGTAGAAATCTCATGGGTGAGTTGACTTCGCAATAAGAAGCTACCAGCTGGGTGGCTTTTACAGACCTGCTGCTGTTGTAGAAGTCACTTTATTTACTTTAGGCAGATCATTTCACTGTTGCAATTGTTTATTAGAATATGTCCTGCGTTGTGTTGGTTCTGGTAGGCAGTTTTTCTTTTCAATTAAATTCAGAATTTAACTTGTGACTTGTTGGGAATATTATTACATATTGAGGTAATTTGATTTGTTTCCACTGTGGAGTGTTTTTGTTCAGAAGGATGACTATATGCAGTGCCTACTTTGGCCTATACTACCCCTGCCTCTGTATATTACAAAAATGATTGAAGTTTTAGCAGTACCTTTGCATTTCAGGCTTATAACTAATTTGCCTTAAATGGGTGCATTTTAGCTCAATCTCACCAGTTAAGACATTTTTCAAACCACAGTGGAAACCACTGAAGCAGCCTCCCAAGACATTCAGTTTTCTTCCTTTAGGGAGCTGTAGTACATGAAACCATTTTTACATCCCGCACACAGAATTGAGTACTACAACTGCATGATATAGTCCATCAGCATGAAAGAGTCGATCTGCACGTAACCAAAACCAAACTGTCATTTTCTCTTAATAAAAAAGTCCACCTCCGAAGCATGAAAGTGCTACTGTATTTTCTTATGGCTTGGCCTCAATGTCTTTAAAGCTGGCTTCAGACGTTCATCGGAGAGATCCAGAGTGGGTGCCCAGATTCATGGGTTGCTGGACAGCGGTTCGTGGGACAGGAATGGCATCGGCAGTGTTCTGGAGGAGGCCATGACACGCTTTGCTGTGATGCAGCGCCAGACCGAGGAGCGCTTCCGCATCTGGATGGAAAAGCTCGCTCACCTCGACTCGGACAACGACTCGTCCAAGCGCTCAAGTGATGCCCTAGAGGGGCAGCAGCATCCCTCCCAGGGGGCACACCCATCACCCCCCAGTTCTTTTTTACCCTCATCTGAGTCTTCAGAGACTATGGCTGCCTACACGTTGGCACGAGAGAGCAACAGTCTCAACCCCACCCCTATAAACAACAACATCCTACCTGAAGTGGTCACTCAGAATGGAAATCTAGGTGTTCCAGACCCTGGACTCTTGAATGTTTAGATTTCACTCCTTTGCTCCTCATAGTTTCATACTTTAATCTTACCAAGTGTAGAACTAGTTGATGTGGAAAGCATGGCAGCGGGTATTAATAGGTAAATAATGCAAGGTAACTAAATGGATACACCAACAACACCAGCTGGGCCTGAGCTGGTCACTTCACCTTGACTGTGTGGACCTGAAGCCCAGTGCTTTTTCTGGCACTGAATCACTGTGAGATTTGACATTCAGAATAATTCAACTCATCTGTTTAATTTCTGCAGCATCTGTGACATGGACACAGCTCATATCTCAATAGACTGTCGGGTCAGGGCACTTATTGTATTGCTTATTGTATGGCTCTTTTGTTTTTGTTTACCAACTGTACACACACACACACATATATATATATACACAGTATATACACACGCTCAGAGTAGCTGAATATGTCATTCATAGAGAATGTGCATTATGGCACCTGGGCAGCCATCATGACAGAGCTAGACGAGGTGCTGCTGCATAATAGCATGTGCCTTGTCATTCTGAACTCATGCTGGGAGTGATAATTAGAGCACCATAGTACTATTTCTTCAGCAATCAGGTTCAATGCTCTACATAACCCTCCTTTCTCCTGAACTTTGTTTGCACTTTGCTTATCAGTTGATCAGGACAAGGGAAGCGCTTGTGACAGCCTTTATTTTGGTGGCATAGCTTTACTAACGTGAGAACATTTAAACATAGATCTGCCTATAAATATAAATGCAGTGTACTGACCCACAGGATTTCTAGCTTTTAAAAATTGTGTTAGATAATTTGATTAGACGTGTTTACATTTTTTAATATTTGCCTTTCTGTTACATTTGCTGCTATTGCTGCCTTTGCGCAGTAACAGGAAACTAGTGAGGGAGGAATGACTTCCAGTTTTTAGAAGCCTAAGTATAGATTATCGACATCAGACAAGGCATGGGTTCTTTTGTTGGCTATTAGCTGCAGTGTCAAGAGCATACAAACTCACATAATAGTCACATAGTAAATTTTTTATTTGTATTGGTCTGTGTCTCTACAAGTCACAGCGTGTTTTTTACACTGCACCTTGACTTTGAACTGATAGCCCAGGCATCAAACTTCAAGATACACTGCAGTAATACAGCTGCAGTTTGGTGCATGGCAATGTTTACTGATTCCCTAAACACAGACAGATCTGGTGATCAAGTGGCCTTTTCCGGTTCAGATCCTGTGGTCTGTGAGGTGGGGCAAAAGACTCCTCCTCCTCCTCAGCCCTTTTCTTAAACTACTTTTACTGATGTAGAACACCATCTAACCGTGACATTTATAAAGGAATCTTTGGCTTAATCATGTTAATAGTTAGGATGTTAAAGGTGTTACATCTTCTGTATGTGTATATGTAGCTCTGTGACTGTCAGTTTTACAAAAGCTGAAGCATCATTCCCCCACCTGTTTGCATGTGATTATATTAGTATATAGAGTGTGCAAGGCCAAATTAGTTTTCATCAGCAGCATGTGTGCAGAGTGTAGCTTTGCTTATGCTGATAATTGGTTACTGACGCAAAATTTTAACTTTTTTTCATTAGTCGTTTCTCTAATGACCTATCGGTTTTATTTCAAAGTGTGTGAATATTGTTGTTTTTTTGTTTTACAGTGCTTAATTATTTGTGCCATTTTGGGTTTCAGTGGATCCAACAACTGCCGTCTTGCATCTGTTAAAACGGAAATTACCTTATTAATCAACTGTTTTGACAGCACAGTAAAGGGAGCCTGTGCGTACAGTCTTAAACTGAGTGCATTTAAAAGACCACTAAGGAAAGTCCATAGTTTACCAAAGAGACTATCCTGGTTTACATTAGCCCTTATTTATCTTTAATAAATATCCTTTACATTGGCCTGTGCTCGGTTTCTCTGGCAACCCTGGTACCTGCCTATTACAGCCCAGTGAGCTATTCATAGGCACTCCTTCTCTCATAGTACATGCTGTCCAGACAAACCCACTCACGCACACCCACAGACATGTCTGGATAGCAGTGTGTGTGTGTGTGTGTGTGTGTGTGTGTCTTTCCCAGGGACTGCTTTTATAGGGTAGCACAGTGGCACATGTTGTCGTTCTTCCACACAGTTATTCTTCAGTTGTTTGGCTTTTATTATCCGACCCCGTTTCACTCACTGAGTAAGATCATTTTGAAGTGTTTTGTAATGACTGTATTCTAGTGTAGTTTTTATGTGAATGCTTGTTTTTTTGAAAGCAATAAATGGAGAGAAAAAAAATCTATTGCTGCAATGAGGTTATTAATATACTGCAACAGCCTCTCATCATAGAAGGGCCTCACTAGTGTAGCTTTAGAAAGTGATGGTAGCCTTCTTCGTGTTTTACAGCAGAACTAGAGCTATCATTGAATTAGCCTAAAGGTTTGATTTTTATTATAGGTGTAAAACTTTAAATCTGGGAGAAATACTAGTCCACTTGTGTAAATATTTAATGCTGCAGCTAACAGGACTATGGATGCAGTGTCCAGTCTCTGTTCCAAACAATCCTACCGTTCCCAGGCGTAATTTGAATAATGTAATAAGTGTTTTCTTTGTTTTCTGCAGATGGGCCTCCAGTAGTGGGTCACTATGATATTTCAGACACTGATTCTAACCAGGAGAGTATGAATGTGGAGACAGTCCGGCCCACGGTGATAAAGCATGAGCTAAAAACACACAGAGGCCAGGATATGGCAGCTCACTCTGGGTGTGTAAGAGCTCTGAGCTCTATCTCAGGTCAGTTACAAACCCAGTATATCCAAACTGATAATTTCCACTCCTCAGTGAAGGACAGGACATTTTAGAGGCTTGGGTGTTGTCACTAAATGGGGATACCGTCTTATTAATCTCAGTAAGATGCCTTTCAAAGTACTTTTCTTCATTGTACACGCCACAGGTTTGCCTTAGGTGCTATAAGAAGTCTTGCTGCCTTGCTTCAAGATAAAAGATGACCTTTTGTGACTGACTAGCCGGAATTGTCAAAACGTGAATATAAAGTCCACAATTTGTTTTGTCTGAAGTGTCACTCCATGCTGTCCAGTCAGCATTTCAAACCCAGATTCATCATTGTTTTGTTCTTGTCTGTGTCAAAGCAGCTGCAGTGTTATGTGTCAGCAAGGCCTAAAGCTCTCTACTGCTCTGGTCCTCCTCACAGTGTGTGACTCTCCTCCTCTTTTTTGTTTCAGGCCACGTGGAGGCAGAGCTGTCGCACAAGGAGAGTTTGCAACACAACAAGGGCCAGATTAACATTGCTTCCTCTGACAGTGAGGTGGAAATAGTTGGGGTGCAAGAGAAAGCACGGTAAAGATCTTCAGAGGGGAAACTTTTTTTTCTGTGAAATTTGAATATCCCCTCTTGCTTTTTTAAAAACAATGTCTGTTTCTAAATCCAGATGCGCCCACCCATGTGGAGGTGTGATAAAGAGTTTGTCCACCTGGAAGGAGAACTCAGTGGAGCAGTTAAACAGCACAAATCAACCACAGATCTGGACTACTGTTTCCCCTCAGCCCAACTGGGTGTCCCCTCCTGAAGTGGTGGACCTCACACTGGACGAGGACGCCGGACACAAATACCTACTTTAAACAACTTGTACACTGAAGACACCTTATTTCCTCCTCTCACTCCCCCTCATCCTTCTTGCCTCGCCTCAACGTTACGGCTGAAATCCTTCCTAGAGTTGCAGCCTTGCCTGTAACTGCTCGTGGACTCTTCCTGCTCCAGAGCACTGTTTGTTTTTAACTTACTGTTGAACAATCGTGTATCAAAGCCATTCTACTGACGTGATTCCCTGATCTGAGCTTGTCAACTACGAGTCTAGTTGTAATAAAATGGCACAGCACTTCAAGTGCAGGTGGAAATGTACGCAAGAGTAATTAATCTGTTAACCATAGCAATATCCTCTCTTCATTTATTACCTCAGTTACCCCTTTATAACGGATGTAGGTTGTCATTTTGTGTTGTGTGCTTGTAAGCTGTATAGTGAAAATTTCAAGTTGCTGCTTGAGAACAGGTCAGTATCAAGATGTGGTTGTTGACCTGCTTCACTACAGACTCTGAACAGCATATTTTCAGACTGGATTCTGCTTTTTCATCTGCAGTCACCTGTTGTCAAGACAAAACGGCAGCTGGTACACTTTCTGTTGTAGAGTAGGCCATAGACAAATGGCAAAGTTTGCTTTTTACCAGTCAGATGTCAATTTTGTTTAACAAAAGTCTCACCACTGGTTTCACTTTTAGTTCAGTTTTACTGTACAGTGCCCAGAGTTCAGCCTATGCTCCAATACTGTTGAGGAGTGTTTCAGCTTATCTTAAAGGGGCTTTTTGGGAAGCAGACTTGTTCTTGCCGAGACCTAAATGAGGAGCCTCATACCACTTTTATATCTAATATACAGCCATGTACAGCTTAGCTTAGAACAAGGTCTGCAAACTGGTAGAAACGGGTAGGCTGGCTCTGTCCAGTAGTACAAAACCAACCTACCGGCACTTGTAAACCTCACAAATTAAATTAACTTACACAACTGTTTTACAGAAGTAAATTTTCAACTACTTTGTGGCAAAGAACATTAAATTACTGGAGTTCCTGTTCGTTGTGCGGTAGCTGCACAGAGCGAGACTAGCATTTTCCCCATGTCTCCAGTCTTTGTGCTAACTACCTGGATGCTGGCTCTAGCTTCATTTCATATACAGGCATGAGAGTGGTATCAGTCTTCTCATCTAACATGAGCTCTCCACTAGAAAGCAAATGTTTTTGTTTTGTGTTTTTTTTTCCTTTAAATTCTCTGCTTTCATTTTGTTACAATATTAAAACACATTTCATGAAAACAATCAGAATGCCATTGGTTAAATTCAGACTCTGGGGGAGAAAATACAAATGCACTACAGAATACAATTTCTTTCCACAGCTGTACTATATGAGGTGGTGTTGTATTGGGAGTAGAAATTATGTTTTGTTTTTTGTTTTTTTGAGACACATTTTATGTTGGAAGCCACATTTCTGCTACAGAGTCTGAGAGTGTCCTAGGAATTATCAGTGAATGTATGACCCTGCAGTGCTGACTGGGTGAACTTACTGTTTGCATGCTTATCCTGAGTGGATGCAAACACCTTTAAACCTCTGGGGACCCCTTTATAACAACTGATAAAATGTATCTTCCATTAAATACTGCAAAGCAACATGGCCTGAATGCCTTGAAATGTGCACTATTTTCTTTTCGAATGGTATAAAGCTTATTCTTTTACCTTAAAATTTGCTATCTCTACAATAAATATTTTAATAATAGATGTGAATTTAGCACGTGTATAAAAAGCAAAAGTGGTGTTGAGTTTGTGTCCAGATGTGAGACATTTATAGAAGAGATATTTACTCTATGAACTGTTTTTTACCCTGATCCTCAGGGCCTGGTTTCTTCCTTTCCTTGGTGGTCTTATTTTTGTCCATCAGCAAAGCTTCATCAACAAACAAACATGACTTTAGGTTTGTTTTATTGCATGTTAAACATACTTTATGCTTGACAACTATAGAATCATAATATTTTAACTTTTGTTGGTCACAGAAAGGGAAAATCCTGAATATAAGGAACTAAACCAAAGTCTAAATGGAACAGTTTCAGTTTGTTGTTTCCCTGATTTTAAATTTGCTCTAGATGTTTAAACATTTATCTATTTGGAGGCCAGTGAATTTGTTGTTATCGCTTATGTTAGATTTTTGTTTTGCATTGGCCAGATATTTCCATTATATGCAGCTACCACCGTTTTACCACACCACTTCTGCTTGCAAAATCCATTTTTGCTATTGTTCCTTGGGATTATTATGAAATATTTTTTCTCATTTCTTTAGAAGTAGTGGTTTGGTAGAAAATTAGGGCAGTGATGCTTGACTGTGGTTGCACATAGCATGTTTGATCACCTCTCACCCTTCGTTTAACCTCAACTCAGATATTCTCCTCATTACTGGCAATTTAGACTTGCTCTTCTTTTATTTTTATTTTATTTTACTGTCAGTATTTTAAATTAACAAAAAAAATGTTTATTTTGTTGCTTCTGCAAGTCCTTGACTTCCTTGAAATTGTCTGTAGAACAAAAAGGAACTATTTTAAAACTAAATAAATAGAGCATTATTTAATGACCCTCTTGTACAAGACTTTATTTTTGTATCCACAGATTCATTTTAAAATCAAGCTATGTAGTCTTTGCTCATGTGCTGTGACTGTTGAGATGTCAAATATTTAGTTTCCAGCTTAGAGAAAGAAAGTTGAAGAATTTCTTAGTCAGTATTGAAGTTTGATAAAAGAATGTCTTCTTGCAGAATTGGCTGTCACAAGTGGTCTAATTGGGACTGGAGACATTTTCATTTTTATCCTTTCGGACATCCTTAAATACAACGTTAGCAAACAATGGTACTTACATGTATACCCAAAAAAGTTCTTCCTCAAATTTAAATATTAAAATAGACCCAAAGTCTTGTCTATTACTGTTACATAGTGTTTATTTGTTACTATGTGTGTGAATGGCAATAATTGCCATAATAAGTGGTCTTGTTTTCATTCATCTCTGTGGCCAAATAGTCCAGACAACTGCACATGAGGGTGAACAACACAACTTGAGCCTCACCCACAAAAGTGGCATGATGGGTCAGAGGTCACACTGTGACATCTGCCGCTAGGGGGACATATGGAGTTCACAGGAAGAGGACAATGAGGGAGTGAAGCAATGCAGTCTGCGGGGCCCTTCTTCTAAAACCAAAGAAGCCCTTTAGCCAGTTCTTTTCACCACCGAGGCAGAACCTCAGCTGTATGCTAATTTTTACAGGGCAGTGGTGGCCTCACAGAGTGGTGAATGTGCTGGTGCCCTCCTCCTGCAGATGTCTTTTTAGTTCCAGTGATGCAGGTTTGGTGTTTTACAAGCTTGCTGTTGTATGCAGGTTTATTCAGAATTACAGCTTATTTGTTAATTACTGCTCTGGAGGGCTTTACACCAACAAGAATAATACATGGAGCCACTCCAAATTACTTTCAGACTAAGTTTAAAAGAGCTTCTGAGCTTCAGCAGTGTTCAAACATTCAAATTAAAGAAGTGTTTTTCTGACTAACTCCACCTGTCACTGTCAGTGACAAGTCATCAGTTAGATGATTCATAGAAAATAAATAATTCTGTCATTTTTTAAGGCAAAAATAGTAAAGCAAGCTAAATACTGGTGGTTTGAGTTTATCAAGTCAGAGGATGATAATTTTGTTTTGTGTGCTTACATGAATCTTTTCAGTCAAAACAAGACATTTTAAGATGTCATCTTGGGTTCTGGAAAGTTTATTCACCGTTCTATATTTCATATAGTACAATATTAACATAAATGATAGATGTTAGCCTTAAAATAGTTTTTTCTTGACCTGTGGCGCTGAAATAGGAATCAGTGTCACTCAAGCATGAGAAGAGAAAGGACATTCCTCATTTAGCTCTAGCCATATCATATCATAAACTAGAAATATTCTGTAGGATAATGTGACAGTGCTGCATACAAAAAGTGAGTATAGAGAAGTAACTTCAGTAGTTCGTCCTGAACTGGTAGTAAACCATTGTAAAAGGCTCTTTGTTTGGCACCACAGGCTTAAAGCAGTGGACGGTGGGAACTGGAAGACGAAGACATATGGGACTAAGAGTTTTGTGACCCCCTCAGCCTCCCCATGTCCATCTGTTCCTTCACCCTTCAGGCTTAACACCAGAGGCACAGAGATTTTCAGGACACAGTTTTCAGCATATCTGCAGTGGAGAAAAATGGTGCAACATATGTTCAGGAAGCATTTGTTTTTCAAAAGAATGAAGCTGGGAATTAAATATTACTTAATAATTGTCTTTATTGGCACACAGCAGCCCTAGAGTTGTAATATAAATGGGCATTTCAGTCTGAAGACTCAAAGGAGGTGTCAGTCTCTGTCCGACTGTCTTGTTCTGTGAAGGTGATGTTTGGTAAACCTGGGCAGGTTTAATTAGCTACAGTTACTAGAGTTGTGCCTTATCATATCATCCATGATATACAGTATATATAAAGTAAGAATTCCTTCCCATGATAGGAATTTCCTCATTGTTAATGTTGTGTTCAAAGAATGAGCCATAAGACATGATGCCAATTTAAACTGTTGACAAAGAGGGTTTCAGGCAAATGATAAAATATGGACCACAGATATTACTGCCATGTCAAGGCTTATTGTTTTTGATCACTGAGTGTCTTTGCTTGGCTGTAAACACTGCATGCTGTCTTGACTTGTGGCCAGAGATACTATTGAATTGTACTATTGTCATATTCTCCTTTATACTGTTACCATAAAAACATAGAAAATGTAAAATATTGTGATATAGCTTAAGTGTATATTGGCCTCACCTGTGAGTGTAACATCCTGTCAGTTATCTAATATCTACTCCTAACCAGCTTATAATAATCATAATTAGAGGTGGTAAATAACTAAGTACATTTACTCAAGCACTGCATTGCACTGTACTACAGGGCTCTACTTCCAGATAACTTCACCTTGACGAATTAATAATAACTAATAACGAATTAATATTGACATTTTCTTTGCCACAATTTTCATGTTGGAAAGTTTACCAAATAAACATGGAGTAGAGTTGCGCATTTATCCAAAACATCAAATTTATTGTTTTCTTAGTGGAGTACTTACATTATTTACTTGCGTTTTGTAGTTTTAATAGCTTATAGAGCATTCAACTAGAGTAAAGACTTTGAAATGGTATTTCTACTACAGCTGATAATAATAAATTAATAAATTAAAATAAGTTTAAATAAAGTAAAAACTGAATTCTTTACATTAGAAAATACAGATAAAATGATTCAGAAGAATAACATTAGCCTAAATATAAAAATTAGGCTGACAAAAGTACAAAGGATTTATACCTAGCCAGCAAAGAAATAAATAATAAAATGAGGATTAAAACGTGTGAAATTATCAAATACAAAAGATAAAACACATTTTGTGTACATATTAAGTCAAAAGACGTTTGATACAGAGAAAAGGTGGATTTTACACTTTTAACTTTATCTTAAAATGTGATTTTCAATAGTGAGATAAATGTGTGCCCAGAGGTATCAGGGCTGGTGGATCAGTCGTCACCACAACACAGACGTCCCGGCCCCGGACTGATCCTATTGGTGGATCCGGGTGCCAAAGCTGTTGGGTCCCGGTCGGCGGAGTTCAGTGATTGGTCGGCCGGGTGTGTGTGTGCGCAGGCAGCGCAGCCTGTCTGTTTGAATGTGCTGGGGACTGGAGGGGATCATTTCCATGGACCATCTGTCTCGCTGGCTGCCCACACAACAAAGAAGGACCCAGGATGGTGTTAGTACATGTTGGATATCTGGTTCTCCCGGTCTTCGGCTCAGTTAGAAACAGAGGTATGACTAGCTACACGTTTTCTCATTCTAACACTAACAATTTTCTTTGCGTTTCGTCTGTTTTTTAAAAATTCGCTCAAATGATGTAAACAGAGCTGACACCTGCTAGCAAAACCGCAAGCCAGCGTAGATAACGTTAGCCTCGCTGCTAACTGTAGCGTCGCGTAAATGTACGCCGTTAAAATACGGCTAATGTGACTGGAAACACTTAATCTAACAACAGCCACTAATATATGTGTGTTAGGATGTTTAGGGGCCTGTTACCAGCACCGGGAGCCGCAGCTGTCAAATGGCAGCCCCGCTTTTCTTTCATCCTCAGCTGTGCTAGCGCGCTGCTGTCTGGTTCGTCTTTCACTGCGCCGTGTTTACGTGCGTTTTGCAGCTATTTTGTGCGGTCGCCGCTCGCTCCTCCCGGACAATACCAGTAGCTTAAACAACAGCCACGTTCGCCAGCACAGCCACGGATACTAATATCCACACATCTGTCTGAATTTGTCGCTAATTTGGCCGAGCAGGCAGCTGTTTGTGAATTTAACAACGTGACGCGGGTTGTTTGTCCCTTTGTGCGCAACTGGCATCGAGTCTGTTGAAATGCTGCGCTCATTTTACCCTGATCCCCACGAGTTATGTTCAATCGACACTTCTTCCATTGCCGACAGGTAGCATAATGTCCGGGGCTCTGTCTGGCGTTTGTAAATAGGCTGTAAAATGGTGGCATTTTGAGTCCTGCAAATTACGCTGCTGGTGTTCCAGCAATGAAGATCTGAACAGCATAAAGGCGATTTGGGCATAATAACAATAACACCATCCTCCTCCAATGCAGTAGGCTATCTGTGTTGATTATGTAATAATAATAGTAGTAGGCTATTAATAAATTGACGTGCATTGTTAAAACTACATGCAGTAGCACCAATGATTTCATTGTGCTTTTATTTGTGTTCTTTTTTCCTGTTCCATAGTATCGAGGCTGGCTCTACATTCCGCATTTCTCAGACCTTTGTCCCCCTCCATTGTGTAGCTAACGATCATCTGCTGCTGTCTGCCGTAGCCTCTGCCTGTTCTCTGCATCTAGCTGTATTGTGAACCCCTTCTTCCTCATTTCCTCTTTCCATCTGAAGACGACATTGGCATTAAAACCGAGTTCCCACTCATACCGTATCCTTCTGTGTAACAGACTAAAGAATAACACCTTCTGTAGAAAACAGTTTGTCTTTATTTAAACTGTCATGTTGCTCTTTAGTGAATAACCCATTGTAGCATTAGACTTTACTACAGACTGTCATTGTGATTCTCCCATTCAGTGTGGATAGGCTACATTCTGCTGTAAATTTCTGTAAAGTGGATACATTTTGATCCTCCCCGAGTCGATTACAGCCAGGCTTGATCGAACTCTTTCAATATTGTCTCCATCCCCTATTTGCAAAGGTGCATTGTACCAGCTTTTCTAATTTAAAAGCATTTGTATGATCACCTAACATTCACCAATTGACCCGTACCTGCAGGACCTAAGTCACTGTTAATTTGTGTGGTGTTATTTTTACCTCTGATGGTCCACTGCACCTGTTATAGTGGCTTCCAAGCACCGTAATCCTGCCCATGTGTGAAAGCCTTTGTTCCTACAATTGATTCAGTCAGTCACAATAAATTGGTGAGACTCAGGTCTAAGTCTCCTTGCCATTCAAAGAAAAAAAAAATCCCCCTTTTTTGATTCACTATCATGCACAGCCCCCTCTCAAGCCTATCCTCAGACACCTCCAGAATGCTATCCATTTTACAGGGATGTGTATATCCTGCACTGCTGTAGAACTCCTTTTAGAACCAAAATGTCTTTTTATTCTTTGGTTGTGGTTTTTCTACCTTATGTTTTTGTATTAGATCCTAATGCATGGTCATTTTATACTTTTGTTTTTCCACATTGAACAGCAGATTCCAATGTAATCTTTGTGTAGAGATGTCCCTGCTGTACTGAAATGTGCTGTAAGCATACACATCTACTCATTGGATGCTGCTTCTGTTCTGTTAACCCTACAGAGAGCATGGTCGGGCCTTGCCTTTGGTCTTTATTTGCATGGTATTATTATGATTATGTAGGATATATTACTCTTATTATTACTATTATCACACAGTGCCACACATACTAATATTTTCCAATAAAGACTGTAGTTTTCTTCCTAACCTTCAGTGTGCTTTTTGCTGATTTCCATGTGTTCCTCCCCTCCTCCCTCCACACTGTGCTGTCACTGAGACGGTCCCCTCACTCTATATGTGCTCTCATTCTCAGCTGTCTTTGACAGAGTTTCTTCAAGTTGCTGCTCTGCTTACTTTGGAGTAGGACCAACCAAAATTTCTATCCATTACAATAAAACCAGCATGTGTATAGTGAAACACAGCAGCATTAATATGTAATTTTACACGCTGTCATTCTCTCCTACTCCATGCACTATTGTTTATAAAACGAAACACAGCCTCCCTCACATTCACTCATTGGTGTTCATTGGTGTTGAGTTAACATTGGAAATACTTATCGATATCGATTAAATTCTGTATATAGAATATGTAATTTTGTGTTTGGCGATTTCCACATTATGATATAGTCAGTTTTAGTCAAGTCAGTACAGAAAATATGGATAAAACAACTAGAGAGAATTCTATTTATTTCTTGCTAATCCAGCAAACTGAATACCCGACAAGTCAGCAGTCTTTAACACGGTGTAAAGAATGACTATATATGGCCTACTACAGTCAAAGATATTAAAAGGTTAGATCAGATTATTTACATTTTAATTGCTGGTATATTGCACATATTACTGGTTAATCTTTTTTGGGGGTTTATTGACATTAACATAAATAGAGGAAATCACCATCCTTATTCAATGACAATATTGCAATTGAATCTTCACATGTTATAAATTAACTAAACCAGCCAAACTTACTTTGAGGTTTTGACTGACTAGTATCTAAACACCAAACAGCTTTTTAAGTTTATTTCAAACTCAGGGATAAATGTCAAAAGTCCTTTGTTGTTCAGTTTGGAAAATCTGATTATTGCTCTCTGGTGGAAAGTTAAATGAAAATATTAATACCACTATGAGGTCTGTACTGTAAAAATTCAAGCTAGCTTTACTTAGCATGGAAGACTGGAAGCAAGAGGAACAAAAAGTTCACCTACCTGCACCTTTAATTAAATAAACAAGGTCTGTTGCAGACATTAGAGTGGTATCAAAGTTTTCATGTGAAAATGTGTATTTGTCCAAGTGTTCCTTTAAGAGTTTGGTTCAATCACCAAACTGTGACTACTTCATCTGTGAAATATTTTATCTGCCTTATATGATGAAACTATTGGGATCTTTAGTCCTAGATCTGATCATTTTCTTTTTAATCTGCAGAATAATCCTGGACATATTAATACAAATAAACTTTTAAATGACAGAAAGCAACGACTAAACCTAACTAAATTAAGTTCACATTAAGTGCAACTGCAGATCTGTATTTCAGTTATTTATTGCACGAGTTGGATGTCTATATTAGGCATTATTTAGGTCTGCCATCTTGGTTGCTTTCACTTTAAATAAAAAAAAGCTTTTGCTTTGTGTGAAAAATTTGGAATTAGGGTAATTGGTCACAACACGCAGCACAGGCTCCGGGGTCATTAATTTCAAGTGTTTAGCTACAAATTTTAAGTATGAACTTGTTTTAATGTCTGGGACTCCTTGCTGTCACAGTCCAGCCTTACATCTGTTCTCAGTGTCTGAAATAGTCAAACACAAAATGTGGCTGAGAAACAGACGTGTGTGTTCAGAAACTTTCTCCACCAACTACTGCAACAGACTTTTAAATAAACCACAAGCTGTAATGCATATACTAGAGACACTGTTATTCCACAGTATCTGCACCGGTAAAGCCCACGTTATCATCACACATTTGTGTTCCACATGCACTCCTCTTATTTTACTGACGTAGAGAATCAAGGTCAGTGAGTGGTGTGCGAACATGTGCCATATGGAGCCATTTGTATGCAAATTTTCAGTCCTGCTGTACATTACAGAGGCTGATTTCACTCATTAGTCTTCAAGTCTGATTGAGCTCTGTGAACGTGCTAATCAGCTGGTGCGGTGATGGGTTTCACTAAAAAACTGCACACAGGCAGCTTTGAGTGTCACATGATGGAAGACCACTGGATTCTGTTAGAGAGGAGATGTGATTGTAAAACTGTAGCGATGGCAGCAAGAGGGGGAGAAGAGGGCGAGGGAGAGACAGACTCGATGTCAGACTGCTGCAGTCGCAGGTGGGCAGGGCTTACGGGCTGTCACTCACTGGGACACTGTGCCGCAGCCACACCGTGGGGGAGGGGCTCACTGTGCAGCAGCTTAGGGGTGAGCAGAGGTGGATGGGAGTGTGTGTGTGTGGATGGGTGATCGTCTGTTCTGCACCAGTCAGGCATTTCATGTCTGCAAGTAAAAGTGGAAGCAGAGATGTAACGGAAACAACATCAGGGCTGCTGGCAGCTCTGCAATATGTCAAACATTAATGTCAGTGGTTCCTGCTGTGGAAAAGCCCAGAGACAAATAATTTGATATTTACGATATGTCCAGTCTTACCAGGTCACAAGCTTCGTATAAAAGTGATGCAAGGTCTTTTACCAAATCAGCCCAACAGTCTGCCATTTCTGCTCCACTTCCTCAGCCAAATGTTTTCATTTTGCTCATGGCTCTCAAGGTTCACTGCCTTCCAGTGTCTCGAGGTTATACGTATGCAACAAAGCAAAACAACAATGCATCATATGTGCTGTAAGAGCAACAATTAGAAGGTGAAGAAGAAGATATTTGACATTCTAGCAAAATCAACCATCAGTTGGTTATTTTAAAGTGAAATCAAGAGGAAACTGAAAACCTGGCTCTGTACAACTGTAATAAATTCAAACTAGCAGAACTTCTAAAGATCATTAATTAACATTTGTTTAATACATCACATAAAGTGAAGTGTTAATACAACAGTTTTATGGGAATAATGTGTTGGAATTATTTCTTGGCTGGGATAAGTAAGTCTCCATTGCTTACTGCATAGAGCCAAGGAACAGTCTGCCACATAACTCCCATAAAACAGAAAACTTGACAATTTTACATTTAGGTTTTTAAGATAACCAGCTTCTGACTGTAGCCTTCCTCGTAACAAGCATTAGAGTGGTATCAGTCTTTCCATCTACATCATCAACAACAAATACTAAACATACTGTATAACAAATCATCCTAATAGCCAGATTACTCCCACTTGTTCATATTAGGTGTGCAATGCCATGTAATTCTACTCCTCCCAGCTCACACAGCTCAGTCATGCCTCCTAAACAACTCTAGCTTTGATCTGCCTCAACATCTGACACAACAGTAGATAATACAATTATTTTTTCCAATATTCATCACTTGAAAAGACATTAGGTACAGTCCATCCTCCACCTGTCCGTCTGCCTCCTGGCTCAGAAAGCTATAGGAAGCTGTAATAGGAAGTTGAAGTAGTAACCGTCACCCTCCTTCCAGCCCTCCTCTCTCTGAGCTCAGAGTAATTTGTATTGATTGTTTTGTGCAAGTCAATACCAAGGTGATTCAGTGGGACTACCACAAAATCTCTCGTCTCCTCCATCTCTGATAGGAAGGGTGGGGGAGAGTAGAAATGGAGGCAGAAAATCTTTAGAGCCCACCTCAGCTGCTGCAGTGTCTTCAGATTTGTAGCAAATGAGGAGTCTGCAGTTGAATATGTGTTTCTTTAAACAGCACACATGATATATAACCTAAATCTATAAAATTTACTTGCGATGGACCACAGACAACTCTTGGTGGTGTAGATCTTCTTGGAAACACCTCAGGCTGTTAATGAAGATCCATCCATCCTGCTGGCTGTACTATGGCGAGTGGACAGGAAGGCCTCCGGGTGCAATCTGTCAGTGGGTTTAGTGGTGCTCCACAGGGGTCTCACTGTCTGTGTCATCCATCTGCTGTTTTGTCTGTCTTGTCTTATCTCTTCCAGTGTCAGGTCTGTCCCATTTTATGTTCTCTGTAGGTGTTTGGTTGTTGAATGTCTGTCTATGTACTTGTGTGCATGTGAGAGAACGGTCCAGAAAGGATCAATTTGTCTTATTAAATCTTTGTTTTGCTGTTGTGTGTGTGAGTATGCAATCTTCACTGGTTTGTCATTCTGTGGTGTCTGTTAGACTGAAATTAATCACAGGCTTATCTGTGTCAGTTCTGATCACTTCCATTTATTTCCCACAGGAGCACACTTCACCAGGCATCAGCACAGCCATGCTACCTCCTGCCGACATTTTCACCTGGGCGCTCCCCAGGTGCCCATCTCAGCTGAGTTCCCCCTAGGACATGCCAGCCAGCCCCCACAGACAGGCTTGGCCACCCACCTGCCCCCGGCACACCACCCACCCCTTACTGCCCTACCTGCACCCGCTCAGTTTCAGGATGTGCCGGGGCCTCCATTCCTACCTCAGGCCTTACACCAGCAATACCTCATCCAGCAGCAGCTCCTAGAAGCGCAGCACCGCAGGATCCTCCCACACCCGAGGTAAACTTTACTTTACTTTACTTGGCAGACGCTTTTATCCAAAGCGACTTACAAGGAGAAGACACAAGCAATTACCATTCAGTAAAACAACAACAGTGTGCAAATACTGTGCACATACTTTACATATACACAAAAAACCAAGCCAAACATTTCTTATCTTTGTGTTACTGCAGAAGAACCCAGGAGAGAATTCCCCTGAACCCTCATCGACTGCGTTCAGGCTATGAGTATTCCCCTCCCCTCCATGTTCCCCAGCCAATGGCACAGCAGCCGCGGTACCTGGCCGAAGGCACTGACTGGTGAGTCACCATCGTGGGATTAATGAGAGTCCAGCAGAGATGGGACATTATGCTGTCATTTTGTCTCTGCACCCATATGTCTGTTTGTCACGTTGTTAGTATGATGGGTGACAATGTTAGTTTAGTCATCTGTCTGTCTTCCTGCAGGGATCTCAGCATTGATGCTGGCCTCCCTCACCACCAGTACCAACTCCAGCAGCTTCCACAGCACTATCAGCATTACCTGGCCTCCCCTCGAATGCACCACTTCCCCAGGAACACATCCTCTGCACAAATGGTATGTTCAATACAAACGCTTCCACCGTTCTGTTCTTTATTTTGAAAGTATATTTACTATCATATGATCATTTTTTATTTGTCCTGTGTTTCCTACTGTGTTGTTAGACTGCAAAAGCAGCAGTCTGAACTTTAAATGCATTCACTTAATAGAATACTCTAAGATTTAGCATTGTTTTACAGTTTCTGTTTAGAAACAGTTTAGAAACTATGCAACAATCTTATTTTATTTCATGAATTTTTCTTCTTCATGAAAACTGTGTTCTTTTTCTAGGTTGTGCATGAAATCAGAAACTACCCATACCCCCAGCTGCACCTGTTGGCACTGCAGAGTCTAAATCCTTCGAGGCACGCCACTGCTGTGCGGGAAAGTTATGAGGTAAATATGTCTCTAAATACATTTTATGTCGTTTCCACCCACCCAGACATCAAACCCAGGAATCTGGGGTAACATGAACATCTCTATACTGCCTTTTTCTGGATGTCAGAACAAATGTGAAAACAAACTCACCTTTGGTTCTATACACAAGCTACTGGAGTGTTTTTTTTTTAATTACATGTTTCATGGAAGTGTAAATTTCCAAATGAATTTCCAGTTTTTGAGCACTTCAGGATCCACGACTGTCCTTGCTTGAATTTGAAGGTGACTCTTG
>JAUBNQ010000004.1:5812951-5827597 GCA_032353495.1 Ctenopoma kingsleyae | reverse complement strand
ATTTCCAAATGAATTTCCAGTTTTTGAGCACTTCAGGATCCACGACTGTCCTTGCTTGAATTTGAAGGTGACTCTTGACCTTGACCTGATGACAAAACAAGCTGTGGTTCCTATTTGTAGCTTTTATATATTTTTCTATGATATTCTATTTTGTTGTACTCACTGTTTTATCTGCTTTTTCTTCAGGAGCTGTTGCAGCTGGAGGACAGACTGGGAAGTGTCAGCAGAGGAGCTGTTCAGACAACCATAGAGAGATTCACCTTTCCACACAAATACAAGAAGGTGGCACTGCTAACATAAAAACATAGACACATAAACCAGTAAAAAAATATTCTTGCTGTGCTGTACTGACTCTACCTTTGTCTCTCTGTAACCTCCTAACAGAGAAAGCCCCTGCAGCTGAAGATTGGTGAGGAAGAAGAGACAGATGTGGATGAGAAATGCACCATATGTTTGTCCATGCTGGAAGACGGAGAGGACGTCAGGTAGGAAATGCTTCATAGCCCTATAATTTTTCCTTTTCACTAAAACTTTTCTTTAAACAATATCTGACTTTAAGAGAAATCTTTGACATTTTAGGGAAATATTCATTGCTGGTTGAGAGTTTGATGAAAAGAGTGATTAGTATGGTAAAAACAGCTAATAGTAAAAAAGTCTAATTAAGGTCTAAGCCTTATTAAACATTGAATTTCATTCCTGGACTGAGCCTTTTATATCAACATGTAGGGAGTTGGTCCCCTTTCATATAGGCCACGATGTTGTACCATCATGTTTGAACAGAAGCCCAGAATGGACAAACCAAACACTGGCTCTAGATAGGTAATCACAGTTTGCTTGAATTTGTTGATACTGTGCTATCTTACACTGAAGCCATGGTCTTATGTACTGAATAGGTTAACTAAATCTATTTGCTAAATATATAGCTATCTAAAGTAATCTCATCACTTGACATATTACTAGTTGATGTGGTCGTAGATGATGACCTGACACCTCATGGACACCGTAGGCTCCCTCAAGCTGTACGAGAGTGTAAAAATGACAATTCATATTTGTGTATAGCATGTTAATTAGTGAGCTCTGTAGGCGCAGAGCCAGACTAGCTGTTTCCACCTGATTTGTATCTTTGCGTTAACCTAAGCTAACTGCTCTCTGGAGCTTCATATTTAATGTGTAAATATGAGAGTGGTCAATCTTCTCACCTATATGTCTGTCAGGATGGCAATAAACACTTATCCCAAAATATCAAACTATTTATTTAAAGACTGAGAGAAGCACATGCCTTTAAAGTTGGAGAGTGAATTTCAGGGGATAAGGAATCTCAGTGCCTTGGGATGAAGGAGGGTTAGTTTACAGCATTTGGTTTCCCAGCTGTCTGTGAGGCATGTAGGATTGATGACTCAACAGAAATCACCTCTACATGCCCAAATGAACGAAATTAACTCCCCGCAGGTTTCAGAAGTTCTTTGCAAGCACATAAGTATGCACTGATAGAGCCATGCTTGCCAATATAAATCAACATTGACCTTGTGCTTCTCTTCTTTCTGTCCTGCAGGAGATTGCCCTGCATGCACCTCTTCCACCAGGGCTGCGTGGACCAATGGCTGGCCACCAGCAGGAAGTGTCCAATCTGTCGAGTTGACATTGAAACACAGCTGAACCCTGACAGCTGATGCGATTCAACCCCCTTCTCTGTCAGTCACCCCCTTGTGGTTCCTGCTTTCTTCCACCCCGGCTTGCCGGACCTCCCTCCCCATGTTGGGTGCTTTGCCAAATGTCTCCAGACTTCATGTGACATCTCCACTCTTCTGACTCACGCTTTACTGAGCCAAGCCAGGATAACTAACTGCATGAGGGGCCGCAAAGGACTCTCTTTATACAGAAGCACATTTCTCTGGAAGCAAAAGACACACAAACACACACATACTCATGTACACAGGGTTTACTTGTAGCTTGCTGGTTGTAAGTGGGGTGTTGTTGCTGTTGTGGTGTTGTACTGTAGGTAGCCCTGGGCTGTGTAGCATGTCTTTAAAGCCATGACTTAATGTCCTGAGAGTGGAAAACATGTAACCCCACACTGAGCTGGCTACTTTCTCTTTTTTCTCTCACTATTTCTATATATATATATATATATATAAATATATATTTCTCCCTTTTCAAACACACTTCAATCAAAGTGAATATTCTGCCACACAAGAAAGCTTAACAGAAACTAAATGCTCTGATGTTTACCTAAAGATCATATGTGGTCGTAGTAGAGTAGCAGTAACCAATAAGTCATATCTGGCACACTGTCACCTTCTTGGGGGGCAGGCGCCAGCTAGCTGAGTGTTTTAATTCTATCATGCAGCTTTGACATTTTGCAATACAGTTGTACATTTACCTTGGGTTGGTGTCATGTGAGTAGGTCTCTTTCACTGCCGTGGACACCGAGCTCAGTGATTGAGTCATTGTGTGTTTAAATTTTTAAAATAGGTAGAAAATGTTTTAACCAAAATGCATTTTGTCATGGTGTAGCTTGAACCTGAAGCACTGGTTCACTTATGTGTGCTCTGCCCTGCTGTGTGTGACTTAAAGAATGTGTCTCTACAATTGTGTGGATGTTCAAAAAGTGCAAATGTGTGTGATTCAAGGGTTCAAAGCAACACCTAGACTCACTGTCGGTTAATAGCATGGTCACTGGAGTGCTTGTACAACACAAAGCCAAAAAAAAAGGGATGAAAAACTATCATGCATTGCAGAGTAAGGTGGGAGGAAGATTGAACTGCTCTTGTGCCTGCATCTTCATCTGGCTCACAGCCAGTGGCAGAACAGTGTGTGCAAAAATGCATGTTTCATCGTTAACTTGAGCTGTTAGCTTTGGTAGCGTTACTTCAGTTTAAAAAGGTACAGAGATGGCTGTGCATGACTTAGTTAACCTGAGCTGTGACTATCTTCTCTACACTAACAGACAAAAAAGAAGAAAGTGAGCACTGTGTCAGTGGCTGCTCCCCTGACTTGTAGCATGTGTCCATCCTGTCCCCTCTGGTGGAAACGATGGGATCCTCTGTTTGATGTTTACCTTATTGCCTAAAGAACAAGCACATGTGACAGTAGATATAGCAACAAAAGTTTTTCCTTGGTATTGCATTTGCGTTGGTTTATATTTAGGTATAGATTCATGCAGTGTTTCGGCAGAGAGAGGAGCTTGCGTATTGATCTTGTGTATTTGTGTGACAGACCTCCCCTTGTGGTTGCTATGCTGGTTGCTATGCTGTATTGCTAGAACATGTAGAACGTGGTGCGACGGAGGCAGCCTCCCTCTCACAGTGCACACAGACACGAGACGACACGACAGCAGGAACACATTCAGGCTGTTAAAACAAGTCTTGGTCTCCATCACCGGTTTTCACTCCTTTCTTATTTAAGCCTTTGTATCGGCTTGACTCTTTCAGCATCATGGGCCATGGATCAATAAACAAGGCTTAATTTTCCCTGTCTTGTGCACTGCCAGTGTTGACACTGCCTCCTCCTGTAGTGGAGTCATCTGTGATGAAGTTTTCATAGTTTACACAGGGTGTTGTCAGTTGAGATGCCTTAAGTATTTAACAATCATAATTTATTACTAATTGTAGATATTGTGGGTATGTATTTAATTTTGTAATTCTTTTTGGGTGGGTGGGGGAAGGGAGGGAGGGATGACTGAATCATAATTTATTTATTTAGAAATAACAGAAAAATGCTATGAAAAAAAACTATTACCTCATTTTCATTGTTTTAAATAGGAATGCTTTGCATGCAGTTGTACTTTTTGGAACACTAAAGTAAAAGAAAAAAAAATTGCCCTGCTGTTTGATCTCCACAAGCTGGCTGTGCGATATTTACTGTCCAAGGCTGAGCTACTGAGCCTGCTCTCCGTCTCTCTCTCTCTCTCTCTCTTTCTCTCTCTGCGTCTCTCTCTATCTCATGTGGTGCTGTGGATCTTGGTTACATTCCGTTCAATGCAAATTCTCGGATCCCCCATGCTGTGATGTAGTGGACAAACTGCAATGAAGTGAATTGGTTTAGTTTGTGATTTCTTTTTCATTTTGTTTTGCACTCACTTGTAAAAAAAAATGGGAACCCTCTCACTGGCAAAAAAGGTACTTTAGATAATTTATGATCACTAAGAACTCTGGCTTTTGTTTTTTTATGCTCTGCTTCTTACAATGCACTATGGGTCTTAATAATGATCAGCTGTGAAGCATGTTTCTTCGCTTTAACTCTTTGTATCTTTCTTTAAGTTTAATCTCTGGCGTTTCTCTTCAGTTCTTTTTTCAGAATAGTTTGTAGACTTAACCATAACAAGTGCCTCGCTTTAAGTGTTACAGGACATTTCCATTACTGAAACCATTAATATGTAACAATCAATCCATGAAGCCACCATGCCTTATTGGTTGCATAATTAATTGAAAGAATGGGTCATGAAAGCACTAAGATAACATTTGCTGTGTCTACAAAAGCCATTTTCCTCAAAATTCTAAGTCAGACTGTCCAAAATAGCTGCCGGTTTGTAGAACTGAAGAATTAGATGCTGTGGAAGCAACTATAAAGAGGCATGTTTCACTGTGGGCTTTATGATGATTTTTTTTTTCATTTCTCTGTTCGCTCCTTTCTCTCCATTTCTTTTTTTATTTCACCATCCATCTCACCTCTCAGAACCTATCCTCTGTTTCCTTTCACAGCTTAAAAGGAAGGCAAGGATTTTAAAGCACAACCTTTTTCTAAAAATGCATGTTTTCTCAGGTTTCAATATAGTCTGAATGGTTTAATAGTATATGGTGAAAATATATACAAAGAATATAACAGAAAAATATTAATTTTGTTGCTGCTTGAATCTGAAAAACAAACTGAAGAGAAAAATCCCAAAAAGTGCCAGTGAAAGGGCTGCCGCCATCCTTGTATGAAAATCTGCTGTTTAGCTGTGACTGCGCAATGTTTTTCAATATAGGATATTTTATCTGAAAATAGAACTATTTATCATTAATATTAAAGCAATAGCGCATTAATGGTTATGAGTGTGTTGATGAAGAAATGGATGAGCATATTACTGTATGGGTAAATGTTAGATTCACATTTGGTGGAATTTTGTACTTTATTTATTATTACTACTACTAATAATGATAATGATTTCAAGAGTTGCATTGCTAAACCCAAACTGTTCTGTTTTGTTTTTTAATTTTAATTTTATTTCATGGCTTGTATATTATCCTTTTGTATGTGCTCTTTTTATAATAAATTCAATAAAATGGACAAGGTCTTGTTTTTGACCCTGATATTTTGGTTTTAATGGTCTCAACACTTCCCCTCTGATGAGAAACCTCTACACAAAGATAACAAGACCATAGGACCAACAGAATCATATAGTTGGTCTGTAACCTCTCAATGTGAAATATAGTATTTAACAGCTGCTTGATAATACATTTATTTATCTTAAAGCTGCAGAATGTAACTTTTTCCTTGTAGAACAGTGATGCCACTGTGGTGTAAGTTAGTCAACTACACGTGCAAGTTTTCTGGTGAAAGAACCACAATGGAGAATAAGCTTATCCAGGCTGCAGACTGATTGAGCTCATCAGTGAAGTTATCCTTCAATTTGCATGTTGTAGATTTAAGATATGTCAAATAGGTCCTATATTGTGCTTATTTCTTTGCTACCAAGTGGTGAAAAATATCCATTACTGCAGGTTTAAAGCAGCAATGCCAGTAAATTATTACCCTTGACTGCCTGATCTTTATCACAGCTTTTTTAGTGAACTCAACTGTCTGCTGTGAGTGGTATTGTTTGATAAGAGCAGTGAGACTGAACTGAAACAGCAAAGGTAGGGGTTGGTAAACCAAAACAATGAGCTAAAACACACTGAAATGCTCTGTAGCGCTCAAGAAAACTGCAGAATTGCTGCAGGTTCATCAACACTGTTGCATTATTTCACAGTTACTGTAAAAGCAGTGCAGCTTTAAAAGGTTATGCAGGTTTTAATATTTGTATGGACCAGTGAGTCAAACAGGTTGAAAACGGGGTATAACAAAAGAGTTTAATTTTTAGAAAGCCTTCGTTATAACAAAGCAACTGGGTAAACCATCCCTGATATATGACATTTAAAAAGAATGGCACAGTCATTGTCCTGACTTAAGACATTGTCACAGTATTTCATTGCAGTCTCTATTCCTAGGTATTATTAAACATCTAAACATACTATTATTTAAAAAAACTATGAATGTAAAAATTTGTCTCAGTTCCTGAGAAGTAAAACTTTTCAGAGCAGAATCTATTTGGTCATTACAGTGGTATTTCTCTTAGTTAGTATTTCGGGTGGAGAACCCTGGCGATCTCCCTGTCAGCCCTCTTGGTGTCTAGCCACTTCCCACAGAGGAAGATGGTGGTGACACCATTGGCTGTGTTAGTGACTTCCACACGATCCAGCAGCCAGCCAGGGCTGAGACCAGAGTTGTCATGTTCCACCCGAACTTTCTGCAGCTCTCCCATGTCCAGCATTTCCAGGAGGAAACGGTCCGTTCGCCCACGTTCAAAAAGGTTACGAAACCTTTGCTGCAGCTGCCGGCGGCCTGAATCTCCATTGGAGCCATAGATAGTGATAAAAACATTGGCATCTGTACCGGCTCCCTTCTCGTCACCAGTGATGGTGATGATCTCATACTTGACGGGCACCAGGCTTCGTGCTTTACTGGCAAAGCTCTCAATGGTCTTTGTGCACTCAAAGGTCATAAATTCATCCCGCTTCGGAGAGAGAGGGAGGAGGGCATTGCAATTGAAGATGTACCTGGAGGTGAGGAAAGAGAAGGCACAATATAGTCTGTTACCAATAAATGCAATAAGCTTGGTAAGATGTGGGTCACTGAGCAGTAGCCAATGTCTTACTTGTTTCCCAGTTCCCTTTCAGTAACAACAACATCCTCCACATGCCAATAAACCTCTCCCTTTACTTTCTTCCCATCCTTGGGTGTGTGGCCCAGGCAGATACCAGCGATATCACCCACATTCTTGGAAGAAAACTCAAACCTGTCAACATTTCCCCTAAAAAGAGAACAACATACGCATGTTGGAGTGAGTAGCTGTTGTCTTTAAATTGGCCCGGTTACTTTGTTCTGTGTCAGAAAGAATTTTCAACAGGATGTAATGTCATGATAGCAGCGTTGGTTGGGACTCAAGCACTTGAGCTGGTGGGATTATCATAGTAAGTATGAGGCAGCAATAAGAGGGAGAAGAAGGACATTTGTTTGAGCTTTTTCATGCAAAGGAGTTGCAGCTCGTTAAGTTAATCTTGCAGCAAGTACTTACCGCAAGAACCTCCTCTTCTTTGAAGAGTTCTCCATGACAAATTCTTTTGATCGGCCCTTCCTCCCCTCAAGTACAATCCAGGCATTTTCTTTGGTTTCAGCTTCAGCTGTGTCTCCAGTTGTGATGCAAATTTCATATTCTTTCACAGAGAAAACAAGGAATCAGTTACAGTAAATTGCTTCAGTTGTCCTCAAACAGACACAGCAACATCGTATAAACAGCATGTTTTAGAAAGAAATATGTAAAAATTTGCATTTGCAAGTTATTGCAATTTAAAGCCACGATCCTCAACATATTCATGAACCAAACCCAAATTTTGCTACTGCTTATGGTCTGCTTTTTTCTGCAACAACCTCTAGTTTTTGCTTTTACATTGATTTATTCACTGTTATTCGTGCAGCTGAACATTTCTGACACTGGAAAAAATGTTGTGTAATGTAGCATGAAGTTGTCTCACTGATGTCTGACTCTGTTTGTTGTTGTTTCTTTATGATCAATCATGCTGCTGAACTCTTAATGATTCAAACTTTAAATGTGTTGTATATGCTGCTCTTACTGGTCTTCTCATTAAGGTCTAAGTAGTCATTGTTAGCACAGGGAAGTTCTCTCATTATCTGTCTATCATCTTCATTCTTTGCAAGCCAGCGGTCACAGGGGAAACGAAATGTTTTGTCCATGATCTCATCCTTCACATCAATATACTCCAAGTGCCATCCTGGAGCAAGACCTGGGTGTAATGGAATCAAGAAAGAAAAAACACACTGAGTGAAATTGTTGTCAGGAGTCATAAACTAAGCCAATAAGTAAGCAGTACACAGTAAGCTGTGTTTCCTTAAAGCCAAAGCAGTGATGCGGCAGCTGTTGGAGTTTACAGCAGCTCTATTATCTGTCTAGGTTTTGTCAAAATCAAGCCCAGTAGTGGCTTAGTCATTGTGTGATTGTAATTTAAGATGTATCATGTAACTGCATCTAATAAGCTTCAAGAGAACACATAGAGCACTTTTCTAAATGACAGTTTAAAATTGCAGATTTAATTAGTTCGTCATGCAGAGTTTATATGAGTCGCTGACCTGTGTTGTCGTGCCAGATTCGGACTTTTGAGAGCTCTCCCACGCTGAGGATATCCATGAAGCGAAATGTGTCCACCTGCTTGCGCTCAAACTTGTTGGACTTGTTGCACTCTTTCAGTGCCAGTGTCCCTGTGTCTCCATTCTCTCCAAAGATGATGATCCACACATTGGCATCAGTACCAGCCCCTGAGGAGACAACAGAGAGTGGCCCATTTAGATAAAAAAAAGTCAGAAATTCTCCTCTTCTGGTCAAATTTTGGTGTCCTGTCTAACAAAAAAAGACAGTGTGACTGGAAATGTGAGCTTAATGGTGCTTAGATGCAAGTCTACAGAAGATCAACATTTGCATAATCATCACCCAGTAAGAGACATTATCCTCTTATGATGTGTTATTGCAAAGTAGTGTCCATTTAAACTATTTCTATTAACATTTTTTATATTACTGTGACTAAAAGGCATTAAAAACAACATAAAATGCATGCATAAATAAAAACGTTAAATACTGACACTAAATCTCTAAAGAAACTGATCAGCTAGTTGTTAGCGGATTAGTAAGCACACAATGCAAAGGGTTTTCCCTTCCATTTCCCCCTGTCCCTTTGAGGGGCACAAACACATTCTCTGACTCATACTTCACATCTATAATCCCCCTGTGCTTTATGATTTCATTACAGTGGGTCGGATGTGTACTAGGCAGTGGTGAGCACAGACGTCACTCTGCAGCATGTTTTCATTTTGACTAACAGCCCAGTAGTTTTAATAAGCAATGATAGTATTACCAAAATTACAAATTTGCTATGTAGAAATTGCATTTTTACTCTACTACTGACAATCAAACTCCACACTATATGTGCAGATCATTCCATAAAATTCCCAAATGAATATATTAACTTTTGCATAGCATTGCCTGTGTAATGTTGTCTACATGTGTGTGTGCCTATCAGCCTGGCTCGTTATTCCTTCCAGAGCCTCAGTAGTAGTGAAAGGCTACGTCTTAGCTTCCAGTAACTGCCACGAGCAGAGAGCAGTCCTTTGAAGTCAGCTCAGACTCCTCGCCCCGCTATCGTATTGATCAGCAGTACTACTGAGCTGCCTAAAGAAATGAGAGAGCAAAGCCATGTGGAGGCTAATTTTGTTAACAGAAACTGACAAAATATATTCGTCAACAACCTTGTTTCCCATGAAGAGAAGGCGAAACATTTTCATTAAGCAATAACTGTGACTGAACCACCATAGAAGTTTGTTGACAACAAAACAACAAAAAACCCAACTAAAACCAAATTTTCCTTAAGGAAAAATAACAACCTTATTAAACAATAACATAACACAAATGTTATCTTGTCATCCTTCGTTTGATGGTTGTGCTGTGCATTTCTTCTCATCTCATTAAGCAATGCACTTATGAACACACCACAAACAGTGTCAGAGTGGCCCAAGTTACTTTCATGCAACAGCCATAGCAACTTGGACGACACACCATAACATATAGGAGGAAAACTTCGACAGCAGTGAAAACCTGTTGGGGCTTTACTCAATTCAATATTAATAAAGCCATTTACAATAGATCAGTGGTTTCAAACCTTGAGAACTGAGACCCACCAAGGTGTTGCTAGATGCATCTGGTGGTCAGAAGATAATTAATAGAATAGGAAAGATAGATTGTTTTCTAACATTTGCTTTTTTACTGTTGAATTGGCGAATATATAAATACATAAAACACATTTCAAGTTATACATCAACATTAGGACCACACCTTCACAGTACAAGTAGGAAAGACTGTGACAATTAGTTATCAGCCAGGAAGTCGGTGGGACTTGATGAATTACCTGCAATATCACTGGTCTTGACTTGAATGATATAGGTGGTGAGCTCCACCATCATCTCCTCATCCACCACCGCAGCCATCTCACAGATCATGTTCCTCTTGGGTCCACGGGTTCTGGACAGCCATTCCTCATAGGTGAACACAGACACTTCCTCTGTGGTCAGGTTACGCATGATCACCTGAATGCAGAGTCAGCTCTTAAAATACAATATTACACTTGCTGTAAATCCTGTCACGGATCAGTCAATCACCTGTCACAGCCAAAGTACAAACATCAATAGACAACTGAAGTGTACGACTTGTTAGACCAGAGGTCAAATACTGTAAAGTGCATCCACCTAATGAATCCATCCATGTGTTAATTTGATGACACCATATTTTCAAGTTTATTATGAGGGTGGAAAATATTCTTCAAACATAAATAAAGACTAGGAGAGAGAATGTAACAAGATTAAACAGGATGTACACAAGCTCCTCCTAAGATGTCTGATCACTTTTCTTGGGAAATATTTCATTATTAGGCAAAGACTGGGCTAAGGCAGCCACATTTGCATTGGCTTTCCACTCTGCATATTTATTTTGGGCAGATTACTATGCTGGCAGTTCGCCCGGTGCACTGTTGTGTCCATTTCAATACACAGACCCAGCAATCCATAAAGCCAGCACATCTGATTGTGATGCTGAACACACAAGGCTCTGTGCAGGGTCAAGTCAAGGAGATGTTCGCAGTCGCTGAGTCCCAGGCACGGACAGACAGGGCTTGATATTGTTCCTGACTGGTCTATTGCTCTGCAGGCATGGTGCCTTTACTAGAGAAGACATTTGCGTAGAAAATGTGTACTGTTTCATTAAACCGGTTGGCCTGAGACATCAGAATAAATATACAGGTGAGCTTTAATGTTGTCCTCACAGTGTCACATGAATAGTGACAGAACTGAACCAATTTGGGAAAGTATGTATATTAATACAACTGATTACATTGCAGGATGAGACATTAAAAATAGATGTCATTTGCACCAACACACAGCACTTCACACCAAAAGCAAATATAAAATGAAAAATGATGTCTCTCTCCACTGCAAATTGAAATACTCTGCTCATTACTGAGCCTTTTTTGTGCATACATGTGTGTATTGTATGGGTGTGTGGGTTTGTGATGCCAGCAACAACAACATGGTGAATAAAATGGGTCAATATGCTCACTCCAGGAACACTGAGCCCTGCTGTGTATGTGTGCTTTTTTGTGGGTGGTTGAATCATTGACCATTCTCCTGCAGGCATGTGTGTGTTTATTTGTCTGTGTGATATAATAGACTGAATGATCCTGTGACCTAAAGCATACAATGTCAGGATAAAAACATAAACCTGTGACTGTTTTGTACTATTGATTTTAGAAGAAGCTAGCAATTACTGTTCTACTTTCCATGCTCCTGGGTTTATGTTTTATGGATGAGACCAGTGGTTTCTTCAAAACAAATAAGCACTAAAGAATAAAAGAAACCTGAACACAGCGCATAATCAGGTGATTCTTGTGGGTTAAACCTGCTTAAAACTTTCCCTTTGCTGTACGTCTTGACCACTTTTAGCATATAAACATCTGAACATGTTTGTTTCTGCGATAATTTAGTTAAGGTAGGCTGACCTTATCCAGAAACCAGTCAGGTCGACTGCCGGAGCCATCAATACGAAGCCTCATCTTCCTCAGTGGTGCAATGTCATTGATCTCCATGTTGAAAGTGTCCTCCTGTCCACGTTCAAACCTGTTATCCACCACACACAGTTTATTATCTGCAGAATCATGAAACTATATTTTTATTTTATATGATGGTGATGTGCATGTTGAATCACCTGTCCTCATTCTTCTGCAGCAGCATCTCCTCCGTGCTGCCGTTGGCCCCAAACACAGTCATGAAGATCTGGGTGTCTGTTCCTGCATTCTGCACATCTCCTGTTACCACCATCACCTCATAAATAATCTGTCATGAAAACATTAGACAGTTTATTCACTTCGTTTTCCTGAAACACCAATCTCCCACAACCAATATTACCTTTAAGCACCAAGGGGAAGTGGTGTGATTTTATCTTGCAGCTGATGAACAGCTACATATACTGTAAATCCATTTACAAACTTTTCCAGAAAAGTAAAAACTAAATTTTGTGATATGTCAATATTCTTGAATCATTCTTTATCCGACAAAAGTACAAAGAAATTAGCATTTTCACTGACCAACTTATTTTAATTTTTTAAAACATGAGTAAATTTAGAGCTTGATGCCTACAACAAACCAAACAAAGGAACTGATCATACTAACTCTGACAGTTTTGCAAGTGGAATATTTTCCCATTCTTGCTGGATACAAGACATCAGCTGCTCAACAGTCCATAGTCGCTGTTGTGTGATTCTTCTCCTCATGATGATTTTGAATTAGATTCAGATCTGGACTCTAGACAGGCCAGTCAAGCACATACACTCTGTGTCTACAAAGCCACACTGTTGTAGGGTGTGAAGAATGAGTAATGCACCCCCAACCATCACAGATGCTGGCTTTTGCACCTTTCACTGATAACAGTCTGGATGGTCTGTATTGTCTTTGGCAAGAAGACTCAGACGTCCATTTTTCCCAAAAACATGCTGAATCCTGGACTAGCCTAACAACAGAACACGCTTTCAATCCATCTGACGTGAGCTTGTGCCCAGAAAACTCACGTGTCTGCCACATTGAAATTGTACTTTTGTCAGATTCACAATGGTTCAAGTGAACTGACAAATCACAGATTTTAGTTTTTAATGCACTTTAGAAAAAATGTTTCTGGTAATTGTGTTTGTATATCACTAACAATTATAAGGTTGATGGTGATGCTGTAAACATCCATAAAACATTAGTCAATGATACATGGAAAATGTGTTTTTACCTTGATACAGTTTAAAAAAAAGGGCAGGATATGGAAAGTACTCAACAAATTATAAAAGCAAATGGCCTTTGGGGGCAGAGATATAAAAGGTCCCACAAACCTCCTACATATGAGCAAGACCCGCAGATTGAAAGAGAAAATACCAACACAATGTTTTTAGCTTTTCTTTTTGTGACTATTTTGCACCTCTTTGTAGCTGTTTTGTTTTTGGTGCCTTTGCTGCAAATTTGTGCTTGTTAATACCTTCTGTACCAATGAAGCTACCTTCATTATATCAAAATATATCAATACATTTAGATACTTTTCTAGCATCATAGCACAATAATGATAGAGATCTCCAATTTTCAGACAGCCTTCCCATCTGAAATCTATTTCAATATCTGTAATGTGCTGAAGCGAAATCTTTAATGTACTCAGATGTACAAATGCCTTATAAAATCAAAATGAATCACATCTAAAGCAGGAGACTTCCCACATTTAAAGGGATTAATAGGAAATAAATTGTTTAATTGTGATTTATTTATTAGTGATAGTTAAAAAAATATTTCTGATGTTATTAGAATGTCTGATCCAAAATACTTTAAGTCATTATCACTGCTCGGTTGCAGTAATTTGATCTAACTGTGATTTGTGTTCTCTGCCATATGGCTGTGCTTACGTTAATTTGTTCACATTAACATACCTTCTGGGAGATGGAAATGGCCTCTGCATCAAGCACGTTGAATAATCTAGCAGTCAACCCATCTCCTCGATCTTTGGCCAGCCAGCACTTGCAAGCAAAGATATATTTGACCCCTTTGGTTGGCACAGCAACAGACAGCTCATCAACCAGCCAGCAGCTCTCAGGAGTGGCCCCATCATGGCCGAGCTGCAGAGAAGGAGAGAAACACTCACTTCAAGCAACGTGGGTGTATTTTTCTGCATGTTCATGTGTGTGTGCAGATGTATGAGAGTGCATGATCATCACTGAAACTCTAAAAAGCATCCCCCCATTCCCTCACCTCAACCTTTTTGATCTCCCCCACATCTGAACCATGGCACTCAAAGTTCTCCAGAGAGCCAGCCTCAAAGCCCCTCCTCCCATCCAGCAGGTCCAGCCACAGCCTCTCTGTCTGGGTGTGATTGGTCCCAATAATGATCACATAAGCTCTGCTGGTGGTGCTCGCGTCCCGCTCCAGTCCAGTACAGATGGTGATGTGGTATGGTATGACTGCACATAAAGAGTACAGCACTTATTCATTCATGAGAGCAAGAGATTATGCAAAATGTGTGTGTTCTAATATTAATAATAATCATCACAGGGAAGAAGATGAATCATGCATGCAGTGCTGAAGATTCTTGATTTTTCTTACTTGGTAGCTCAATTTCTTCCTCCTTCTTCTTCTTGTTCTTTTTGTTCATGTTACTGTCAACACTCTTCACTGTCAGAGCTGAGTTCTTCTTTTTACTGTTTAGGCTCTCTCTCAGTCCTTCATAGCCCTTAAAGACAATATGACAAGTACACAACTATAACCTCACAGAGC
>JAUBNQ010000004.1:5794257-5812851 GCA_032353495.1 Ctenopoma kingsleyae | reverse complement strand
TGATTGTAAGACAACTCCTACACTTTATAACAGACAGACGTCTTTCACATTACCTTGACATAGAAGACTCTCTCAATGCGTCTGTCCTCCCTCTTTCTAGACAGCCAGCGTTCACATAAGAAGAGGAAGACCTCCTCTGTGTCCACGTCGACCACCTCTACCTGGTCCAGATACCAGTCAGCACTCACCATACTGTTATCATGACGGATTTTTATCTTGTAAACCTGTCCGAGGTCGACAGCCTCTATAGTAAATTTATCCACCTGGGTAGGTAAAACATGACAATTTGTGGAATTAATATAAGCATAGTTATGTAGTTGGCACTGTTTTTTTTGTTTACTTTAATTTTAATAATAGTATCAGAGAATGGAGTAAAAAATACTGATGGTGCAAATTAGAAAAACAAAATCTGTGCTTTCTTACAGATCCTCGTTCAAACTTGTTGCTGTTTGTTTCCGACTTGCTGAGTTTCCTCTCTCCAGTGTCCCCCAGGTTCCCGTAAATTGTTAGAAAGACGTTGGCATCTGTGCCGGCGCCATACACATCACCTGTCATCACTGACACTTTGTATGTGTGAGCTGTAGTGGGGATGATGATCACAGACAAGCACACAGGGGACTGGTTTAGGGCAATTGGCAGAAAATAGACAGAAAATAAAGCAATTTTCTATCTCAAATTGATGCTACTGTCACAACAAAGAATTATTCAGGGACAGAAAGACATTTTCTATAATTTCAAAATTAATACTCAAATATAAACGTGGCAAACAGTCAGGACCCAATGGGGAGGCAAATCCTGTAAATGTATCAGCATCTTTGTGTGTATAATAAGTGCAGCTCAGTGTGTTGTTTGTTTGTGTATGTTATCATACTCTCCAGGGCATCTTCCACCTCGACTTCTGTGACCTTCAGGCTTCCATCTCGTAATAGTTTCTCAGTGATTATGTCAGAGGGCACCAGCTCTCTCACTGTTTCTCCGTCATCCTCCGACTTGGCGAGCCAGCACTCGCATGGGAAGATGGCAGTCTCTGAACCCTACAGAGACAGAGAGAGAAAAGGACTAACAGGCACAGGGCTAAAACTCAGCTACACTTATATTTATGTGTGCATGGCTTAGAGGAATATCAGTGAACAGTTTGATGCCTGGATTACCCTCATCAACAGCAACTTTGAGGAGAATATCACCACCTACTGGCCAAAAATGGTACTAAGCTACTTACAAAGACACAATAAAGTCCTCTACATAAAATCAGGAGCTTTAGTAAAATTTTACTCCTCTTCAGGGTTTATATTTAATGCTTTATACTCTACTCCACTAGTCAAATACACTAGTGTTTCTCCATTTCTTTTTATAACAGGCTGAGTTACTTTAAAGATTAAAAGTCTACAGAAAAAAAATTCCTGTTTTTTAAAATATTATGGATTATTAAGTACTCAACAGTATATAAAGTAGTTTATACTCTATTTGACCTCGTACGACAGCAGAGGGCTGCTGACAATATTAAGCCATTATCTAATTGTGTAACAAGTGTTTCTGATTTTTTCTTTTGATATTTATATCTGTAAAGGAGTATTTTGATTTTGTCTACTTTTAGTTCTGTTAAAGAGCTGGATACTGAGCTGTCCTATATAGACAATACCTTTCCCTTCCTAAGTAGACGTCTGATCTCCACTCTGTCCAGATGCCAGCCTGGATTAACCCCGCGATTATTATGGCCAATACGGATCTTCTCAATTACATCCCCAACATCTTGTAACTGTACAGAAAGCAGAAAACATTCATGTATTAAAGTATTCAGTGTTGTATTTACTGCAGTAAATACAAAATAAACTTTGGTGTTCTTCAATACCCTGCCCTCTGATAAAAGCACCTATTCTACTCATTTATAAAAAATAAGCTGTCATCACACCTCAACAATAAACATGTCCTCAGCTCCCCTCTCAAAGTACATTCTCCTCTCCCTCTTGTTGACACAGAGAGATTTCTGCTGCGTGCACACAGCATCTCGTCCATACAGGACAATGAAAACATCAGCATCTGTGCCGGCCCCAAAAACGTCACTTGTGAAAATTTTTATCTCATAAGGAACAACTGCAAAATAAAAAATATATATTATTACCAATTCTGTGCATTAAACTCTTTGCAATTTTAAGTGTGAAAACAGAACACATTGTTATTTACATGGTGTGTAAAGCTCTGTCTGAAGAGGATTTGGGAAAAGGTCCCTGACGATGTACCCGTCATCCTCCCCTTTATCCAACCATCGACCGCAGGGGAAGCGCAGTTTCTGTCCCTGAGACGGGGCATCAATCTCCACCCAGTCAAGAAACCAACCTGCTGACCCTCCTCCTTAAACAGTGACACAAGTTAGTACATTCCTGTTTGTTGATGTATTGTGAATCCTTTTGCATTATTCAATGCACAGACGGGGAGAGTCTGTCCTACTGTACCACAGTTGTCGTGTCCAATACGCAGCTTCTTCAGCGGTCCGATGTCCACAGCTTCCACAGTGAACTCATCAATTATACCTCTTTCAAACTTATTCTTATAAGTCTTTGACGCCTTCAGGTTAATTATCCCTGCAGATGAGCATAGTTCAAATTCATTTAATATTTAAATACACATGTATAAAGATATAATGCAGCAGGATTTGAAGTATTACCAGTGTCATCCTTGGTGCCGTACAGAATCATAAAGACATTAGCATCTGTTCCTGCATACTTCTTGTCACCAGTTTTAATCCTAATTGTGTATGTTGTTGACATAGCTGTTATGAGGAGAAATCAAAATGAATTAATCATTAAGCAGTGTTGTAATTATTATACTTTAACCTATTCATTCATGATGCTTCCTTGTTCATCATGCAGTCATAATGTTGCTCCCACCTTTCTGTTCCAGA
The DNA here is from genome assembly GCA_032353495.1 of Ctenopoma kingsleyae. Classification (NCBI taxonomy): domain Eukaryota; kingdom Metazoa; phylum Chordata; class Actinopteri; order Anabantiformes; family Anabantidae; genus Ctenopoma; species Ctenopoma kingsleyae. The sequence goes on along the minus strand of JAUBNQ010000004.1, from coordinate 5,809,952 downwards.
CCAAGTGTGGCTTCAGAGTCTTCATCATCATCATCATCTCCCTTCTTCATAAAGGCCTCATCCACAGGAACCAGCTCTCTGGCAAGCTGTCCATCATCCTCATCAGTAGCCAGCCAGCGTTTACAAGGAAAAAAGTATCTAAACACAATATACACTATAATATATTTGTGTCATGCAGCATACAATATGCATTGTGACAATATTAGAACCACAGTTCTAGCTTAGGACTGTTAAATGTCCCTCTAAAAGTGTCCAAAAATACTTACTGATACTAATCCCAAGTCTCCTTGGATAGGCTGTGTGTTAACCAGAATATATAAATGTACCATTTTACACCACACAGTGGAGCTCTACAAATATTTATTGTGCAAATGATGATGTTTCATTTTATGAACCCACAGTGCACTGAATTACTGACTAGCATGACTCAGCATGGTGTAATTAGTTATTTATCTATTAAATAAATTAACTATTTTTACATGAATTAATTTGTTGGTCTATATTTATGATTTGTGTGAAGGTGCAGTGTCAAATCTGATCTAAAGACCTGCTGAATTACTGCTCTAATGTTCTAAAATTCTCACTTCATGACTTACGTGGTGTCATCTTTGTTATCTACAATTTCCACTCTGTCCAAAAACCAGCCGGGACTGGCCTGACTATTGTCATGTCGGATCCTCAGTTTCTTCAGGACCCCAAGATCAACTGCTGTGATGTTGAAAATGTCCTCCTGAGTGGACAAACAAGGGACGGGATATGTCATAGATTTTAGGTTAGCAGTCCATGAGAACCATGTTAGTTATTTATTTGATCTGCAAGGTTCCTGACATCCAATATTTGTTTGACAAGATAACAGCGTCAGTGATAACAATCTTGGTCTGATTAAACATTACTAAGTACAAAAATGACAATTGACATGACATAGTTTTATAAGGAGTTTTTTTTTTTTACTGTTTTTATTACAGGTGTAACAGATCTGAAACCAAGACTGAACCTGTGACACAAATACCAAAGGTCTAATGTTTGTCCGAAGACAAAACCCCTCCTCTCCTAGAAGTTCTCAAAGTCTCCCACCCACAAATTCTATACATTAATCTGGTGTTTCCTCTGTTCTTATCATGAGAGTCTTCTAGCAGCAACTCTTTTGTGCTGTGCACAAGATGTTCAGAGACAGTACAAAGTGTCGTCCATGTTTTGAAGGCACAAATAGTGTATATACTCCCATCCCACTCCCCACACTAACCCAACACCTCCCTTAAATGACTTTTCACAGGATGTGATGTTGCTTTGGGGGTCAAAGGTCAACATCACTGTGACCATACGTCCATTCTATGCTTGTGAACATGATATCTTACGACCACCCTGAGGGTGTTAATTCAAATTTGGCTCCAGTGTTCACTAGGACTGAAGGATGAACTAATTAGATTTAGTGGTCAAAGGTCAAGTTGCTGTGACCTCACCTCTCTCCCATTCCTGTCAATATAACATCGCAGCAGAACCTCAAGGTTATTTCATTACATCTTGCACAAATGTGCATTTGGACTCACGGAAGAACTGAGTATAATATGAGTCTGGGCATGCATGTTAACTGCAAACTGGCTGACTGGCAGAATACGGCCACAAGGTGGTATTTCTAGTTTGACTTTTTCTGCCTCAGAAATCTTACCTGGCCTTTCTCAAATTTGTTCAGGTGGTTGGATTTCCTGAGCCGTCGCTCCCCTGTATCACCAACCTCTCCATAGATGTTGATGTAAACATTGGCATCAGTCCCTGCCCCCCACATAGTCCCAGTGAACACATGAACCTCATATGAATTCACTGAGGGGAAAGCAGAGTAAGTGACATTTTAGTGCTGCACGGATGATGACATTTTCATTTGGCACTCCAAATGTCACAATTAAAACAATAATATGTAATTTTTGGAAGCTGCTAAAGGTGTATCTACACATTACGTTCATGTTTTACTTACACTCCAGGTCTTCATTGTCCTCAGACAGAAGCTCAACCACAATCTCCCCGTCCTCCTCATCCCTGGCAAGCCAGCGGTTACAAGGGAAAGAATGTGTCGCCACCACTTCTTGTAGCTCCTCAACTATCTCCACCTCTTGCTCTTCCTCTTTTTTCTTCTTTTTCTTGTCCTTTTTCTTGTCTTTCTTGGTGTCCTCCTTCTTAACTTCAACCTGCACCATAGCCATCGTCAACCGCTTGATGTACACTGTTTCCAGGAACCAGCCGTCTCCAATGCCCTTCCCGTCGTGGTAGATTCGTAGCTTATAGATCTTGCCAACATCCTGAGCCTCAATCTGGGCAGTAGGTATGAAACAGTGGTCACATCAGGACCTTAACTCACCCACAGATACCCACACACACTGTTCACATAGCACAACACAGGATTAGTACAGACCTTAAAGATTTCAGTAGTACCCCGTTCAAAATTATTGGAACGACTCTTGAGAGTAAGAACTTCTGTTTTTCCTTCATCTCCATAGATCTGACAGAAGACATTGGCATTGGTGCCACCTGCGCGCACGTCACCTGTGACCACTGTTACTTCATAGTTGATCACTGTTAATGTGAGAGGATCACAATATTATGACAACGTGGAGAGTCACACTAAACGTCAACTCATAATCGCTGTTAATGTGTTTATGTAAATGATCATGTTTTTGTTATTTACATTGTTCTATGTCCAGGATCTCACTGGGGTAGATCTCAATCTCCACTTTCCCATCAGCATTGTCTTTGCAGAGCCAGCGGTGGCTTGGGAACATGTATTGCATTCCATGAACTGGCACAGAGATCTGCACGCTGTCCAAAAACCATCCAGCCCTCAGACCCTCATTGGTGTGACCAATCAGGAGACGGTTGATCTGTAAGTACAGTGGACATGGATAAATAGAGAAGAAAAGAATTGGAAATCGCAATAAATATCTGAACAATAAATTCTGTTCTCTGTAAAGTGTACACATGTCAAAGAAACTTGCCTGTCCAATGTCAAAGGTTTCAATGGTAAAGATGTCGGTGCGTCCAGTTTCAAAGTAGTTACCGAGGTCATTGTCAGAAACCGCCAGTATCACTTTGTTTGTATCACCCTTCTCCCCATACAGCTTCACAAACACCCTGGAGTCAGAGCTAGCTCCATTCACACTGCCCGTCTTAATTGTTATGTGGTAGCTGACATCTGATGATGAGGGAAATTAGACACATGCGTGTAATTAATGTGAGCAATAAGCATTTTCTAGCTACTTAACATATGTATTCTTGTTTTAAAATGATGTCTGTACTCACTAAAGAGACTCAAACCATCTCCTGCTGGAACCAACTCACGGACAATCTGTCCATCATCCTCATTATGGTCCAGCCACCTGAAGGAAAATATAAGGGAAATGCATTTGCTAGTTAGATTGTTTTAGCCTGCTGGAATTATTGTAGATTTACATTGAGATTTTAATTTTATTTTTACTGACATAATCTTTCAAAGCCAAGAAACCATTCTGCTAAAATAAAAGGCAAAGAAAATGTTGAAATTTCTAATGCCTAAATTTAATGTGTCTGTGAAAAAGTCTGATCATCATTAGTCTCAAACTTCACATGAAAAAACGAACAACAAAACATAACAATGACGTACTGTATCTGTATGTCCTACATTGTTTCTGCAGCTAGGCTTTCTCTTTTACGGGGCAGACAGACAGACACACATGAAAAACCTCTTTCCAGAAGTAACACTGCACCTCAGCCTTGTGGTTTGGTTCCAGTTACTCAAGGAGAGAGCTGGCTGACCACATGCATTTAGTGCCTATTTGTAATGTCAAACTCACCTTTCTGCTTGAACACATGCCACTGGAGATCTTGGCAATGTAAGCGTGGCCGGTTTACAGCACTTACAGTGGTTTTGAAGCTGTTTGGACAATTTTGTCAATTGTCCAAACAATTGATGTTTGTCAAATTTTTCAACACTATATGTAATTTAGTTGCTACTTTAAATGAACCATTCAGTATATGGGAAATAAGCGTATTCCCTTTATTGTAAAGAGTTTGATGTAAACATAAATATTATTTCAGGTCTGTATGCTAAGTATGAAGCTACAGCCAGCGTTTTAGCCAGGCAGGCAAACTTCTTGTCCTGCTTAAGGTCCTTATACAAAGCTAAGCCATCTCCTAACTGTCGCCACATATTTCCTGTACAGTAGTGAGAGTGGTATTGATCCTCTCATACAACACCCAGCAAGAAAGCAACTGCATTTTATTTACTCCAGTATTACAAATACAAGTCATAAAACGTCAAACTAATTCTAAATTGTAAAGTATTACTTCCTTGCCTGAAACAGGGAAACTCAACAGCCATGGTCTCGGGCTGGCCCTCCTCCCTGACCATCACCTTATCAAGGAACCATCCACAGCCTCCGCCACGGCCATCATGGCCAACACGAACCCTACGCACCTGGCCTAAGGACACAGCCTCAATGAGAAACTCATCATGCTGTAGGAGGACAGATAAAAGATTAACAATGACTGTAGTGTTTTCCAAACATTGCATTTATTTTCTGCCTTCATCCTTAATAATGCACTTACATTGCCCTTTTCAAATTTGTTGACATTGTTTTTGCTCATAATCATGAGCCGCTCCCCTGTGTCACCAAGGTCACCAATTATTTGGAGGAAGACGCTGGCATCAGTGCCACTGCCACTGACATTGCCAGTGCAGATTGTAACACGATACTTAATCACTGAAAAAAAGCAAGAGTAGGACATTTACATTATATTAGGACTCATGTACTGTGTACTCCACACTACAGACTGTTAACATGAAGCATATTTCTATGTCAGTCAGTCAATTTCTTTGCAGACAAATCAATAAGACAGACAGTCAAAATGATTGAAAACACTTAAAAGATGAAACATAAATTTAAAGACAATAAAATAAAAGAAATAGAAATCTGACTTCATAACTCAAATCATAATCGAGGTTGTAGAAGTAGCTAAGTAGTAATTAAATTAATAAAGTATAATTACTATAAACTATAGCAATTATAGTGTAAGACACTACATAAAAGCTAGACCTAGACAGCTGTTCTTGGAGAGTAATGACTAAAAGTAGCATCATGTTAAACTAGCATCACCACTCAGGGCGTCTCTTACAGGGCAGCGGCTCATCAATCTGTGCTCCTGTAGCTGGAAGCTCTCTGACAATCTCATTGTCGTCTTCGTTGATGTCCAGCCAACGTCCACATTCAAAGGAATATTTCTCCATGGTCAAAGTCTTGAGCAAAGTGACCTGCAGAAAGTCACAGCCTTAAGTGCCATCATACACATCTTCATCTCTAGGTCATTATCTGCAGTACCTTTCAAACTAATGGGTGATACTGTACTGTTCAACACAATTAAAACAATTAATAAATCTGGTTGAAGCCACATTTGGCATTACAATCTGTGTTGCATCGATACCTTTCATGCTGAAGAATAAACAGGGTCTAACAACAACAGATTTAACAGCTTGCACTGGCGGATCAGACAGACACAGCAATGGCTCTCACCTTGGCTAAATGCCAGCCAGCAAATGGATGTCTCTTCTCATGCCAGATGCGTAGCTTCAATAGTCTTCCTATGTCTGGCATTTCAATCTATAGCCATTTGAAAAAATGACACAGAAACTTGAAAAAAGTCTTGGAAAGATTCACAGTGGTTAACGCTCTAATGTGTTTTGACAATGGGACTGGGCTTACCATGAATTTATCAACCTGACCCTGCTCAAAACTGTCTGAGTTGTTTTCCAGTTTGATCTCATCAGATTTGCCCTTCTCTCCATAGATTTGCAAAAACACCTGGGCATCCGTCCCTGCACCCTTCACATCTGACGTCCAAATCCACAGGGACCATGGGTACTCTGGAGTGGGAGAAAAGTAGTTGATACTACAAGGGAAGTTTAGTTCTTAAGAATTCAAAAAATAAGATTTATATGAATGCTTGTGCTTTTAGAATTGAATACAATTAAACATAAATTTATTGTTTTATTTTTCTGTACATAGAATAAGAGTGACTTGTTTTTCATTGAGTAGAAATCTGTGAGTTGAACAAAGACCTACTTTTTTGTTTCTTCTGCCTGAGAGAGACCATTTCATACAGCTCCCTCTCAATCAGTCCGTCCCCCTCATCCTCATCCAGCCACATCCCACATTGAAAAGTCTGCTCAATGCCCGTGAATGGACAGTATATTACCACCTGCAACAGAAATGACTGTGAGGAGGGTGAAGAACACTTTGAGAATCACTCTGCAGCCATTAGGACATGTCCGGTACCTTTTCACAGTACCACCCGGCACCAACAGCAGCATTGTCATGCCCAATGGTGACCCTGCTGAGCGGGCTGATCAGTTCACAAATTTCCACGTTGAAAATATCGATGAGACCACGCTCAAAAGCACCACCCTCCAGGAAGACTTTGCCACTGTTTTTTAAACCCTTGTAGCCGTGCATGACCATGTGCATCTTAGAGTTAGTGCCTGCACCCCTCACATTTCCAGTCATCACTTGTACATTGTAAATAATTCCTAGGTAGATGCAAAAAATGAAATTATACAAAAACACCAAATTAAAACTGAAACAGATTTCAATGCTGCTAGCACCAAAACAACACTACAATTTTATAAAAGTCAAACAAAATCCTGAACTGCAGTCTAAATTTATATTTTGTTGTTGTCCATACCCATTGGCTGCAGTGATCCAACCAATATATCTCTCTGTATTTTCCCGTCATCTTCATCCATGGCAAACCAGCGGTTAACTGGAAACTCATACACTTCTTTATTCCCCATGTCATCAATGGCCACCTTGAGAGACACATTAGACACCTTCATGAGTGTTTTATCCATGTGTCTCAGTAGAGATTATGTATGCATATGCAGATTGTTCATGCCTTATCTAGAAACCATCCAGCTGATGAACCTCTGTTGTTGTGCCCAATGGTAATTTTCCTCAGCCTTCCCAGGTTTGGAGACTCTATTGTAAACTTGTCCTCTGAGCCCCGTTCAAAGTTGTCTTTGTCACTGTCCAGTCGTCTTTCTCCTTTCATATTGTAAAAAAAAATAAATAAAGATAGGAAGCAGACTTTGAAATCCAAATGACAACATAACTACAGTCATTATCAGTGAATATCGTCAAGTATGATTATTAATGGATTATTTTAAATACTATTGATCATTAAATAATTTGTCGAGCAAAAATGGCAAACCTGCTGGTTCCAGTGTCTCAAATGTGGAAATGTATCACCTTCTCTGTTTTATATAACTTAAAATTGTTGATCAGGCTAAATAAGACAACTCTTGGTGCCTCCTGTTCCTCAAAATGTAAAACAAAATAATAAACAACAAAAAATTAAATAAAGTGGAAAACACCTACCTGTGTCACCATTCTCTCCAAAGATATTTAGGAAGACATCAGCATCAGTTCCACTTCCCTTCATATCAGCAGTGAACACACTCACAATGTATTTATTCACTGCAACACATATTGTGGAATACAAAAGAGGAAATTACAAATATGGTGATTTATATAAACAAGCTGCCAATAAGGTTAACGTCCTGGTAAATGCTTATTATCAGTTTCTCTCTGGGACACTTTTTTTGACTAGTGGTAGCACTATGGAAACAAATTTAGTTGGATCGTTCAAGCAGTTTAATTTCTAATTCACACTGAGATGGTTTCCAGATTAAATATTCATAACAGTGTGTGTTCCCGTGCATGCATATGCGTGTGTATGTGTGTCATATTGTTCTGAGCTTGTCTTGATCTGATCCTCAGCTTCACAACGCTCTGCTTGACTGACTGCAGGTACTAAGATGTACTAAGATCACATTGCAGCAGGAGATACATGGGCAGGTGTACCTATTGATTACACTGATGGAATTCAATAACAACCTGGCACCTTTGTGTACAACTGGCTAAATACATGGATCATAGATTTTCTGTCCATTTGTGGCTCAACTCAATTATCAGACAATTACCAGAGAGGTTTTTAATTGTCCAACATAACTTCAAATGAACTGCTTAGACACTGTAATGGCTCCTGTAAAAGTATAACATACAAATTCAAGTGTTTAAGTGATGTAATTAGTGTACATGTACATTCATATAATAGCTCTTGGACTGTTTGGTTAGTTGAGAACTATCAAGACCTGTCATGTACTGTATACTGTATTTCATACTGGCTTGTGAACATCTTAAAACTATAGTTTTTCAGTGAATATTTTCATTTTCAACTAACTGATTTCCCTGAAATGTGGTGGATGTATCTGGAATTTTAATCAATTGTTATTTTCTTTTAACCTTTATGAACCTTTGTGTCTGTTTGTTTTATCTGCTTGTCCCAGAGTGACCTACATTTTGGGACGTCCATGGGGTTCAGGCTGCCCAGCAGGTCTCTGATAAATAGGTTGTCTCCCTCCTCCCGACTCAGCCAGTTGTTGCAGGCAAAATAGTAGCGCAGATGGGGCCGGTTCATGTCGGTCACCACCACCCTGTCCAGGAACCAGCTGGCGTTCATCCCTGTGTTGTCGTGCTCGATCCTGGGAAAATCAGCAATCATAGTGTGACATGACTTCCACCTGCAGATAATCAGAAACAAGCTTGCCACAACAGATCCATCAGAGCCTTCCTTTTGTTTTTTTATACTGAAAAACAACTTTCTTGAGTTAGTAATTTTAGTTACATTTAGGGAAAGAAAAGTCTTTCACAATAGTTTCAATAACTATACAATTGAACAGAAATTGAGAAAATACTAATATAGCCCTCTGGCACTGTCTACAACAATATTTAATAAGCATAAAATTTAAATCTTGAATCGTTTTTTAAATGTCCTGCTGCTTCAGTTGAGTGTTTGTATCCGGCAACTGTGATGTAACTCAGCCACCTCTGGAGTAAGGCTCTAATGCCAACAACAGATGGGGCTTAACTTTCTATCATTGGTTCAAGTTCCCTGATGGCCAGTGGCACAGCTGTAAAATAGGTGACAAATGTTCCTGTGATCGTCCCTGTAAGCTGCTGTTATCCTGTGTGAAGTATGCAGATGTGCATTCTGGGTATACTGCAGATACACAAACACTAAACTGTTATTTTTTTATTTTTTTTTATAGTATATTACATATCACAATCAGCACACTGGAGTTTACCTCAGCTTCTTCAGAGGCCCCACATTATGTGTTTTGATCCGGAAGACGTCTGTCTTATTCTTCTCAAATGCAGTTCTGCTTCTGTAAAGTAAGAAAACAGTGAAAATGTTAGAAATGGGAAATAGATTAACTACATGTATGTGTGTGAGTGTGTGTGTGTGTGTGTGTGTGTCTGTGTGTATGTGTGAGACAAAGAGAGTAAGATACAGAATTGATTCAGATAGGTTTTAGGGTGGGAAGTCCTGACAGACAGCTGAACTGAACTGAACAGTAAATTACGGCTCCTGACTCATCGAGCTTACTGTATCCTGGTGGACTCATTGCAGTGGCATAATCTGAAACCTCCTCTGACTCAGCTACTTCAATGCTCCCTCCTCTTTATCATGTACCTTTACCCCTCACGGAGAAAAACTAGGCCTGCGCACACACTGGACCCCCTCTGCTAACCACAGCGAATTAGACACCCTCTTTTCCATCAACAAAGAATACCTGCCTTTGACCCATCCGTTCTGTTCTCCCTGTAACATCTAACCCAACTAAGTAAGGGCTAGCATAATTAAGGTACAATGTAAGAAAACTGCCAAGAATGAAGTAATGTCACAAATAAATGCATTTTCTTGTTATCTGTTTCCGTGTGAAATCACCTGCGGGACAATGATGGGAAGACACTCCAATGCCAACTTTGGAATTCATGCAATTTGAGTAACTTATAATCACACTGAATTTCCAAAGAGTTGCATTTTTCTTCTGCCTCAGTTTAATGTTTAATAGACCAAATGTGCTTGGAGACATAGCAACCCTCCCTTACCTGTATCATGTTGTTTAGATTTCATTAGTCATTACACAATACAGGCAGGACCTTAAATATATCGGAGTAAGGTGAAACTCAACACTATGTAATATGTGTATTATATGACTCATAAGTATTCGCTTATGGTATTTTATCAGCTGAGCAACACTGCAGTCACACAGCCTGGAGATACTAAATACATGGTATGCTTTTGCTCTCTGAAGTGGATGAATAAGACCACCACAAGGTGTGTGTGATATGGTCCAGAGAGGCTTTCAATAACTAGGTATATCCTATACACTGCACAGGAACCTTATCTGTCAATCAATGTGTGCAGGGATAAAAGGAGGCTGTCGCTGATAAGATCCCCTGAGAGTCACTTGATCATCCACAGAAATGGCATCGTGGTCTTCTTTCATTTGGCTCTGAATGGAAAAGAAGACCGGCCATGCCACATAGTTCCTCCTTACTCCAGATATTCTGTGTCCGACATGTTATATGACTGTATAGAGGAGAGATTCCTGTACTACAAGAAAGATGCTCTGCTTCACTGATATCAAATGGGTTTTAGGTTTCATGTTGATATGATTTTGACACAACAGGTCAAATAGATTTCTTGTGTGAAAATTGGCTTTGTCTTCATTCGTGGGCTCTTCAGGCATCAAGTTAATGCTGAACAGGAATGTTCTCATACAGTGTTATATGCACAATAAAACCCAACACAAGGACAGAATCATAACCATCCTTTAGCAGACTGATACCTCTTTTCTGTGCTGAAGGATCAGAGAGACAGAAAAGATTAAAAGTTAACAGCTGACATGGAAAAGGCATTTGATTAGCTAAACTTACTGTAACAGAATGAAATGACTAAAAGCAACAACATTACACACAAATTATGCTGTAATAAGTGCAAATAAATGAGTAGAGTAACATTAGTCTATTAGACAATATTTTAATCAAAGTATACTGTAAGTTACTGACATCAACATAGACTGCTATAAACTCACTTGCTTGCCAGATGAACCTTGGGAGTGACTCCGAAGTCTCCAAAAAGGGTAACAAACACATTAGCATCAGTCCCAGCTCCCTTTACATCACCAGTCACAGCAACCACCTCATACACTGAAAAAAGAGGAAAACGAAAATTACAAATACAGAGGAAGAGGAAGATCTGTGCAGATTTGTCTATTTTGTAATAAATGTTAAAACTGGGTATTGAGTCCAACGGGGACTAATTTGAAACATAAAAAACAAAAGGACAAACACAAAGTCACAGCTTCAGACAGTGTCCAATAATCTATAAACATTAGGGAGCATTATGTTTCCTTCCATGCATGGCTGCCAGGGAATTCAATACGGCGAAACCGCAGTGAATCCATGTCTGGTGTGATACGCCAGCCAAGTCTCTCTCACATTTCACAAATGTGTCTCTTTGTCTCACCAAGCCATCAAGAGGAAAGTAAACAGGGTGAAAACGCAGCAACCTGTAAAATCTTTCTGGTCAATAAGTCCACCATTTTGGTCGAAACTTTAATATGTCATGAATTCAGTTCAGTTCTATCCATCCATTATCTTAACAGCATTTCCTCTTAATGGTCACAGAAAGGCACCTGGCTGATCCTTGGTGGCCCTTGCTGTGAGGCAACAGTGCTAAGTACTACACCACTGTGCCGCCTCCGTTCAATTCAATTACACTGCCTGACCAAAAATGATACAGTTTACAATTGCCTTTGCATCATTTCAACAAGCATTTGCAGTGTCACCACATTTATTTCCGCCCAGAGTTGCAATAATTATTAATTAATAAGATATTGTGTTGATGATAGGATCAGACAGCTGCGTAGTCTTTTCAAGCACTTCCCAGAGATTCTCAATGGAGTTAAGGTCTGGACTCTGTGGTGGCCAATCAAGAAAATGATGTCTCATACTCCCTGAACCACTCTACCACAATTTGAGCCTGATGAATCCTGGCATGTCATTTTGGAATATGCCCATGCCATCAGGAAAGAAAAAATTCATTGATGAAAAAAACCTGGTCATCTCAGGTAGTCAGATAACCTCATTGTGTTGCCAGCTGAAACATATTAATCACTGCAGTAAATATCCAGTGATTACTGCAGTAATGGAAAACAAAAATAAACATTGGTACGGAATATGGTACACACACGCAAGTAGATGTTGTGCATCCACAGTTATCCTAGGAAATCACTTTACTGACAACATACCATGTAGAACAACTTTATTTTCTCTACAGCATACTAGCAGGAGCACCTATAACCACTTATATTACTGAAGCAACCAATCAGCATCTGTCATCATAGTATATGCTTCAGGGTGACACTCTCTATTAACTTACCAACATATTCATTACATCATTAAATGTTCACCACGGGATTTGTCAGTGAATGGCTGTTGCCTGTGACCCAACACCTTTGACTTACGATAATGGTAATTCTATAGTTCTTTACTGTGCACAAATGTAAACTCGTCTCTCCTGCGGTTATGTAATAGTGGCTACAGTATTACATAACCCTCAAAGTATGGGACGCTACACAGAAAGAGAGGACTAACAAATAACCTACTGTAAAACATCCAAAGGAGGAGATACCTGATAAAGACCATTTGACTAAAATCAATCCAGTAGTTGGACAGTAACCTTATTAACAGTAAGCAGAGCTATTTAAACCAGATTAAACAGAAAGACAGACACCTGATATAATCAGATAGACAGTGGCCTGGTAAAACTGAGCCTAACACCTTGGAGTGTCAGAGATCAGAGTGAGCCAGTGAGATAACAAAGACAGGAAACCAAAGGCATGTTAGCACTGCTTATGATACTTTACCAAACTTTCCTAATTTTCACAATGATCAAGAGCAAAACCTTCATTAACCTCTACAGCAGCAGTTCTGCACACAGACATGTCACACTCTCTCCATCAACAAAATGATGAAAAATGTATTTGCTCCACGAGTCCAGTTTTTTGGTAATATTCACTTTATGCAACAACAGCACAGGTTTACACAGACACTGTGTTTTGCTTCAGCTTGAACTCTTTCTCTGTCTTGTGCTTCAAGTCAACTTTGTTAATTTTTAACCAAGACCACAAATTTTCCCAAGTGCTGTGAGAGCTCAACCATAAAAAACAACATCGTGCTTTAGTGGCTACAAGCAGTGATCGCGTCAGCAGAACATTTTGCAGATACATTCATTAAGTGTCTTTTTATTTTATGTTGAATTTAATTAGATGTATATTATGTTTGTATAATTGTTTATTGCTCTCCTTTGGCAGTTATAAATGAGCTTCTTAAATAATCAGACAGTAATTTTTAACCTGGGAAAGAGAAGTGTGAATTCAAAGGCCAACCTACAGTTTTTTTCTAGCTAGTACATAATTTATAATAATAATAATAATTTTCATTTATTGAATGATTTTCCAACACCACAACAACACAACTAAATTACATTGAACTAAGGTTGCATTAAAATCATATAAGACCTATTATCAGTAGCTATTCATTTATTTTACCAGATTTGTTTTTTTTTACAACTCTGTATCACATGAAAACATAGTTCACAATTCTCTTAGTCAATACTGAGTCTGAAAACCAGACTTTACTTATAGAATTGTAATAAACTAATTGTAAGGTGAGTTGTTCCTTGCTAACACAAAAATCATCTTGTTTCCTCTTTGAGAATCAAAAACAGTGTTGTGGTCCCCTGCAGGCTCTGGCTCCCTACTCCATTTTTGAGAACCTCTGATCTGCTTTAAGAAAGCTCCTCTGGCTCGTGGCCCCTACTGGTGCTGTCACCCCCTGTGACTGGGACGGCACCCAGCACCTGTCTGCCCCCAGGCCTGTGTTTGGGTCTATTCATGTGGAACATAACTGAGCTTTCACCCAAGAACAATCACAGAGGGATTCCCCAGGGTGCCCATGTTCAATGCTGAGGGTAACTGAAAAAATCTTTCACTTTGACCAGTCGGTACACTCCTACAGGTGTATACATATACATATACATATACATATACATATACATATACATATACATATACATATACATAGTGCAGTATATGTTAGATACATAGCTGAGACTTGCGTAAAGAGAGGTATATGAGGTTTCTCTGTCTCCACATCTATGTCAGATTCGTACCTTTCTTTTTGTAGTACTCATCCTCATATCCATCAGATGAGTCAGTGTGGTAGCTCAGCAGCTCATTCTGGTAGAGTGCAGCATAATCCACCTGTTTACTTTTGGATTTCTTCCCCTTTTTCTTTTTATCATCATCACTATCTGCAGATCCCTTCTTTGCCTTCTTCTTTTTCTTTTTCTTTGAGTCCTCCTCATCTTCCTGCTCCTCAATCAAGGGCTCCTCATCATCATCATTGTGAGACTTCTTTTTCTTCTTACCATCTTTAGACTTTTTATCCTTGGAGCCCATCTTCTCCTCTCCCTCTGGATTCTCTGAAGAGGATTTCTTCTTTTTTTTCTTCTTTTCTTCCGTTGCTCCTTCAGTCACTTGCTCTCTGAGTTTCTCCTTTTTGGAATTGGTTGTGGGGTCATTATTATTCTGCTCATCCTCTTCACCCGATTCATTATCAATCACAGCACCAGCTTCAGATTCATCTTCTGGTTTCTTTTTCTTCTTTTTCTCTTTTAATTTTCCACCCTCGTTCTTCTTCTCTTTCTCTGGGGCCTCCTGATTGTTAGAACTCTCTGTGCTCTTGTGTTTCTTTCGACTCTTCTCTCCTTTTGAGGTGTCCCTACGGGTCACACCATTGCTCTTCTCCTGTAGCTCTGGCACTGTTTCCTCCACTCCGTCATCAATCTCTTTAGTTTCTTCTGAAGCTGTGGACTTTTTCTGTTTCGACGGCATCTTTTATTCATCTACTTCCCTGGCCTTTAGTTTCGTAAGTGCTGCCTTGAGTTTCTAATGGTGTAAGACAATTCATTTGACCCTTGGCTGTAGAAAGATTCTGAGATTGTGGGGTTCAGAGCAATCTGGATGTTTGCAGCTGCAGATATGCCAGCTCAGGCCATGCAAAAGGTAGAAATGGCTACATGAACACCTCCTGCTTGGATAGTATATGGCCATACAACCAACACACACACTACTCATGAAAAATTACTGTCACCTCAACACTCACGTGACCCATGAGAGAAAGCCCTGTGAAAAAGGAGCCTTGCACAGAGAACTTATCCTCTGTGTTGAGGCAATCTCCATTATTCATGGTGTCAGGATCACTTTACGTGCCGGGGTGTCTCGCTTTTACCTGCAGTCAGACACATAGAGACAGGGAGACAGACACACACACACACACACAAACAAACAAACACATTCTTACGGCTACACCTTTTTTTATTCTGATGTAATTGTAGCAACATGTATAAATCACAATCACTGTCTTGACTAAGGCAAACTCATGACTGGAAACAAATTGACTATAGCTCAAGGCATAAGACAAGATATTGACAGCCTGGATTTATTTTCTTCATTTACAGCCAGCTGAACTGAAAGTTTCACATTTTAGGAAATACATACTTTAGCTTTCGTGTAGAAAGACAAAAAAAAAAAAAAGCTATGTGCAGCAGGAGGCTAGCAACGCTTAGCAAGACTGGAAACAGCAACAACAACACTACCCTGGATCTAAGACTTTAAATAGCCTATCTAACTATGAATTATTTAACAGTTTAATTTTAGTAAAAGCTGCAAAACCACAACTTGTTATTTTAGATTAAATAAA
>JAUBNQ010000004.1:5778258-5788830 GCA_032353495.1 Ctenopoma kingsleyae | reverse complement strand
AGCAGGAAGAGGATCAATTGCTGGAGATTGGAGATGACGGTGGCCTTAAAAGTAAGTTTGAGACGATCTCTGTATAACCAACCAGCGTTTTAATCACCACAAAAGAGATCGGCTTTTCAATCGACTGCCAATACCCGAAATACGATACCGTCAAATTATGTCATGCATGAGACCGGCAGATTTGAATGAATTTGACATACCGGTAGTTATTTCATTATATCATTTAGGCCAGCTGTGGCCAACCCTGGTCCTCATGGTACACTGTCCTGCTTGTTTTCCAAGTATACCTGCTGATTACCTGGATCAGTATTTTTCAGCAAATCAGAAGCTGTAAAGGCACGTATGGTTGGGAAACACGTAGGACAGTGGTTGCCAGGGACCAGGGTTGGCCACCCCCAGATTTAGGCATTTTGTATGATATAAATTAAGTGATGTTTTGTCTACCTACCTCACACAGGAAATGGGGAAATGCTCATTCTAAATAAGACTTCCGACCACACGTTTTGGTTGCATCATAAATAAACACTCACATTGTCAGGACTTTGATATCCATAATCTCCTGTCTGAGCTCCCTGCATGCAGTAGAGTTGTATTCAAAGGAGCCATCATAATTTTCCAGGTACCTGAAGGGATAGACACAGTCATCCTCTGTCTAAACCTCTTCATACACAAGAGAATCAGCAACATAATTAACAACAAACTGTGGACATAAAATACAACATATCAAACTGTGTTGAAAGAGTATAAAGCAAAATAGTTTATATTAAGTACAAAATGTCTATGGTTTGACTTGATGAAATACTAGAATATCAGAATAGCATTGTGTGGATGAGAAATGACAGAAGTGATGCAACTGATTTAAGGTGTCACAAAAGGATTATAACATACTATTTATTGGACACTTGCACCAGATTCTGTTACATCTTAGTCTAAACCAATAGGATATACTAACTGGAAAAGTAATACATATCTCATATTTTCACTTTATTTGTGGTTTAGCATGATTTAACACTGTTATTTTAATTTAATAGATTCAAAGGGAAAGCACTGTGATGCATAGCTTGTTAAAATGATGGATTAGATGGCTACCACAGTGCAGCACCTAGTTAATATGAGAGTCTGTGCTTTTATGTGAGGTAGTACAGTAATAATAGTATAATAATAGTATTTTAGCTGTGTTGGATGCAGTAACTTGAGATTCTGACTCAGTGTTTTCTTGATATTTTAATACATAAACACCTACACAGATGCTCATGCAAACAAGTAACCATAAATAATTTATTGTCAACTAGACCTAAAGCTTGGGAATTTATTTTAGACACATAAAACAATTATTATACTGAAATGGCAACGTTAACAAAAAGCACACAAAAATAATGTCTTTAGTATGGTAACGTGACTGTGTTTTGGTGGAGTTGACAAAATGGTACTATAGAAAAAAGTGAAAAGCTTTTTATAATTCATAAAAATGTGTCAACAAGTTGCCTTTTATCTGTAACACTGTATTGATACGCAGAGTGTAGTGAGGATAAATTGTGTGTGAGGGGGTGCTTGTTTTGGGATGGTGTAGGAGTAGTTAGGATGGAGGTTAAAACGGGAGAAGAAAACCACCAGTTTTTTTTTTTGCTTCTTTGTTTCTTTGTTTTTTCTTTACAAGGTATTATAATCATATTGGGCAGTGGAATCTTAATTTTATTAGGTTATTAAAAATTTACATTCAAATTGACGTGTTCTACATGACGACTACCAGCATGTATATGTTAGACTGATGCTGTCTAAATGACATGAATGTACATGTTTGATTGATTTAATGAATTGTCTGTGCTCCTGTTACAATTAATATTCCATATCACATATATGAAAAACATAATAATAGCATCTTACTCAAGAATGTTTGTAAATGAAGGGAAATAATCTATAATTATCTTAAATAATTAATCTTCAGGAAAAGTCACTTTAGACACACTGACAGAGTTTGAGCGAAATAAAAGACAACTGTCTACTGGAAAAATTAGGTGTTTTATCAAGTTTAAAATTAGCAAAAGGTAAAAAAAATATAAGAATTATTTAAGATCCGAGACAGGGAACTAGTGGAAAACCCAATATTTCTCTGTACGCCTAATTTTAGTTCTTCACATTATTACATTTACATTAGATACATTAGATTAAACATAGTTTCATTGTACTTTTACACAGGTATGACACAGTATATACTGATAATAAAAAAGTGACAAATCTACAACTAATTCCATTAGTCCAGATGATTTTGTCCGGTTGAAAAGTTTCACCCCTGCAGGGTTTCTTTCTGATCTATAATTTTCCTTTTACATTTGGGCAGAGTGCCATAGACTGACAGAACCATCTCCCGCTAACTGCATGTAATAAACTCACTGCGTATATAAAGACATTGATTCATGAATGTGGAAAATAGTGTGTCTGAAATCTTATGGGGAGATTTGTTTTTTCTAATTTACACGTTTTTTTTCTAGCTCACACAATATACAACTTGTGAGCCCTATAAAGCTCAAAGTAGGTCAAATACCAAATGCCAAAATGTCAGCAATTACAATGTATTTGTTAGAATGAATGTTGTTTTTGTCTGACCAAAAAAAGTGTGTGGTGTTTTGAATGATGTTGACATGACATGTTACCTGTGGCAGTGGAGGTAAATAAAAAATAAGAATAATAAAAGAACACAACCAGCAATGCAATGGAGAAATGCATTAAAGGAACAAGATGCTGGGATGGAGTTGTACAAATAAGGAACGATGACACTGGTTGTCTACATCCACCTGATGATGCAGTGTATTTCCAAGGTTTTACTAAGAGGAGCATCTGCTGTATGTATTTTGAGGATATTCACACTTGTTTTAGCTAAGATGATGAAACCTTTGCAAGTGTTCTGTGATCAGTACTAAATTAGTAATTCACTTGATGAGATGAATTTCATCTCTTATAGGATATTATATTAATTGTAGAATGCTGGTTCAAAACCAATCCAGCATTTTACCACAGATATTGACATCTACTGTTCAGTAGTAAACCAATGAGGTTTTGGAGTTTTGGGGGAACAATCTGCCACGTTCCTGTCTTCTTGTAAGGAAAGTAAAGTGGAAAAGAGGGTAAATCCACGTCGTAGATAGAGACAATGCAGATGTGAGAAGGGGAGATAGGGGGAGCGGAGAGAAGTGTCCACACTATGTACATGGCATACACACAGAGCTGTGCAGAACACATGACACAGAGATTGAGGACAAGGCATTTGGAAATGGGTGCAGGATGGGACACAGAGGTACGAGGAGAAGCCAGTACATCAACAGGAGACCGTGGTTCAACCAGCTTCTGGAAGGAGGGGATGGGTTTAGGGATCGGGGATCGATGTGGATCAGACAACATGCAAGAGCAAATCTGAAGTGCAACCACCACTGAAAAAAAAATGAGAGTTTTGTCCCTTCAGACTAATAAAAAGAAAGAGGCATTCTTGGGTTTCTGTGAAAATACTAAAAATGCCTTCAAACTGGCCTACCTTTTTTTTTTCTTCTTAATATCGGCTAGGCAGGGTGTGACTATTACGGAGATCTGTGAATCTGGGTGAAAATTCTGACGGAAACATCTGTCAACATGCAGACAGGTTAAGTTAGAGTTAAATGTGTGCTGTATTTCTGCGACACCATCACCCCTGCTACCTTCCTAAGCCTGCAGATTTCAACAAGTAGAGAAAAAGAGTGTAAATGTGCTGCAGCTTGTGAGACTGGTGGACGTATAACAGTGGCCCAGTCCACACATGCAGGGCTGGTCACTATGATGGATTTGAAATTTGTGTTTCCTTTGACTCTATCTTTCTATCTCTCACACTCTCTTTTCTCAGAGGTGTTGTGCAGTCAATCACTCTGGAAAGGTACCTTTTCCTTCCATTTCTGGCAGGCCTCAGAGGTCCATCATCCGAGAAATTAACAGGACCGGTCCAATTTCCTGTCTCGTCCCCTTTGAGTCGGCTAAATTGTTGTGCACTAGTAAGAAAATGAGTCAGTTTATTCGGGATTTCTTGTCCTTATTTTGCAAATGTCAAACGCATACAACCAAACCCATGTGCTCACTCACAAAACTCACACATTCACACTCACAGACATACACATATACATCAAGGGGGACCAGCTTTTTGGCTCAAGAAAAACAGTCAATGTATGGCACCAAACATGGTTAGAATGAATTTTCAGTTAATGACACCATGGTCTGAATGATAAATTTATGCTCTGCTGGGCTGTTGCCACTATCCTGAGTGTGATTCAAGCATTCACACTCTGCAATATTGGCCTGCAGGCGTGTTAGACTTGTAATTCAATATATTAAAGTCATAGTGATTTAAGGGAGGAACAATAATTGTTGCCAATGTTTGTGCGAATGTCAAATTACTTGAGGAAGAAATGCCAACAGATCTGCCAAGTGTAGATACTATAAATGAGCCAATTCTTTCAGCCAAATTTTACTAATAAGGGATTGATGCATAAAGAGCAGTTTACTCATTATTTTTTAGTATTACTCAGCCTGTGACAATGGTTGTTTTATGTCATATGTGGCTCTGCAGAGCACATCTGAAAATTTAAACCAAGGGTTGTAGTTAAAATTTCTGGATTTAGAGACACATCAATTAACAAATGAAGCCTGTGTCTAACAAAATGATACTGTGACTTGCATTATGGGAAATGTAGGATGCAGTGGAGCTTGACCCAGAGTAAAAATCTAAAGACAGCCTATCTTTCCCTGTTGTGCATCAATTTTCACTACAACCTCCACAGCCAATTCATCAGAGGAGTCATTTATTGCAGGTGCCCCAAAGCATTTAGAGCCTGATTAAATTCTGATTAAAGCAGACAGAGAGATTGTCAGGTCCTATTATAATCCAATAATCTACAAAGTCCTCTTTCAAGTTTAGTCTCCTCATAGAAGAACTATATCAAGACTTCCAGCATGCAAGGATAGCTCTGATTCATTCATTTTCATTCACCAAATCTCATGAAAAGATTTAAACAATGAATCTTGTTTCTCTAAATACATAAAATCTTTAAAAACAAATAAAAACATTTATCATTTAAAAATGTGCATTTAAAGAACAGGTGTTGCTACATCATTGAAAACCAACTAATTCCACATTCCATAAATCCAAATACATGCATGTGTGGGTGTACATTTTCTCCTATTATTTGACTGATTATTATGGATGTATTCACATTCGACTCATTTCTGTAAGTGGTCTGTGGGTGTTGTGCTAAATTCAGCTGGGAGATTGAACCCAAAAGAGCCTTTCTGGGTGCATTATGCAATCAAGCATTCATCGCTGAGGACTCATGTCAGTGCTGATCTGAAGGCACAGTTGCCTTCTCTGAGTGCCACTTCAACATCTCAGTAACACACTGTGACCGGCTGCAGAGCAGAACACACAAAAATCAGACAGACATTTGTGCTTCGGTTCAGAATGTGTGCTTGAAATAGGACAGCTTTCTTTTATATATGTTAATCAAAGCAGGATCATTTAGTCACTTGTGGCACACCATCGTATTCATCAACAAAATGCTGTGCTCGTCAAGCCTTCATTTATCTAAAAAGCAGAACATTTACCAATAGCAGAAAGGTTATTCAAACTGATATTTTCCAATATAGTAGTCTCCAATAAAGCCCTGGTCCATCTTACATGACTGATTCTGACCCACAGATCAATTGAATGTCTTGAATTCAAATGTTAAGAGTCTATTTATCTTCCACTGACTCCATTATGAGGACGATTTGGACAGTAATCTATGCATTAGACTGGACAAACAACAGCAACAAAGATGCTCTACAGTGCTTATGTGCTCTGCTTCTGCCCTAGAGCATTGTTAATTGTACTTGAAAGCAGGAGGGACTTTTATACTAAAGGATTTGGTTTTTAGGGTAAGCCAGATGCATTGATCCAGATGGCTACTTAGCACTGTATATTCATGGGTATTTCCTGTAGCATGTAGGGACTCCATTGTACTTAATAAAACATGACACTTTCATGTTTCCTCATTACGTTTAACAAAGATTCACTTGTGAGTGCTGTAACTTAAAATATGAACAATATGCTGCTGTATAGTAGAATCAATGAATCTCTGCACAGGTTGAATCTGAAATAAACACAGAAACCTGTGCAGAATAGAGAAGATACAACCCACTCACAGAAGACAGAGAAAAGCTAAATTGTTCAATGGAATCAGGGACACAGATTAGTTCTGTAAAGATCTGATTATTGACAGAATTGCCTTTTTTTATTAATTAAGATTTAAGAAGTAAGAGTTTTCCTTGTTTCATACTATGTACTAACATGCTGAATTAATTTAAAAAAATAGGACATTTAAAGAATGTTTTAAAGCACTTTCTTATGCTTTACAGATTGCTGTGATTAATTGAAAGAGTATTTGATAGATTAATTGATGAATAATCATGATCATTACTTGCAGCCACATACCCTTACATACACATAACACATTTTACCTAACATATTAACATATTAGTTTTAGATACTAACCAACTCCCTCCAACCTGAGGGCTTTGGTGGTTCCCTCTGCAAATATTTTTAGATATCCTCAACCTCGTCAAGTCAAACTGAGCTGAAAGTGAATCCTTGAATCCTTCCTTCACAGATGTGTGTCACTCGCTGTGATCCTTTAATAAGCTCGCTCCACTGCCATTTTACGAACCTACACTGTGCACAACTTCATCCTGGTGTCAGTGGAGGCAGGCATGGAGCTGATTTATGTGACACCATAGAAACTCAATATGCACATACATGGTCAGATTTATCAAGTACAACAATGCTCGTGGCACAAAGCTATTTGACTTTAATGTGCTTCCTCATACACTGAGAGGAGAGGCATTTGCCATCACCTGGGATGGATGTATATACAAAGTGAGGTGTAAGATACATCTAAACTGTTATTCCCTGTTTCCTATAGCCTAGGCATCTCTAAATATGTGCTGCTCTGAAACACAACAGCACATGGTAAACACCCTGCCAGCATTTTCCCAGGTGGGGAAGAAGCTGGGTGCGGTCAAACCCATGCGGGCAACGACTTCTGATTGTTTACGCTTGGGCAGGTATCATCAGATGACGTCTTCTCTCTCTTCTCCCTCTCTCTGCTTCACACACACATATACATGCAAACACATTTCATTTCATCACTCGCCAGGTCTCTTACTCTCTCTGTGTCTTTTCACTCTCTCTCTACCCCACTTGCACTGAGGTGTGTGTACAGGCTGACTGTATCAAAATGGCTGCCGCTGAGCCCACTGGTTTCTGTTGTGTGGCTTGTTCCCCCCTCTCTCCTAGACTCAACGCTAGGAGCAAAGAAAGGGCACAGGCAAAGAAAGGTGTGTGTGTGTGTGTGTCGGGTCTGAATTCATGCATCTCACCGCAGAGGTCAGGATGCCATGAATCCACACTGAGTACCCAGCCCAGCAGGGTGGCAAGGGAGGGGTTAGCTGTGGGGAGCTTTCAGATTGCAGCACATATATGTTTGCTTTGAAGCACGCATATATGTGCTGTCTGTAAGATATCTGGAGGTGGGTATGCAGCTTTCTGATTGTTTCTTTAGTTTGAGGTGACTCGTGAGATTTTATAAACCACCCAAAGATCAAACATCCCGGCTTCTCAACATCTGCTCGTCTCACTTGGAAATTTTATCAGAATGTCAACGAAAGGGCCCTGCAATTTAGTAGATACACGGGTCTATACATGGGGTTAGATGAGTGCACAATTAGACTATCAACCATGTCAGGGAATTAAACACTGTTATATCTTGTGGCGGTTTTATAAAGCAGGACTCTGCAGTGTCTGTGCACTGTGAGTGGAGCCCAGTAAGAAACGATTTATTTAACAGGGACCAATAAGAAATACACATCATCTTTCTCGTGTTGTTATCATCATCATCACCAGCTCCAGTAGCTTTAGGTTACATTATGATAATCTGATGCCTCTGTAAGATGTAGGATAGGACCAGTCAAGAACGCTGAAACAGAAAAACAAACAAAGATCTTTGGAAAAAGAAAGGTAAAACATTACCATACACAGCCAGACCACTGTGTATGGTATGAATGTGATGCTTCATTTTCAGAAAATATCAAAAAATAAATCCAATGGAAATTGTTTCTATGCCATTGGGAAAAAAAGATGGATGGTTAAGTGCTATTGTTCTTTCCAGCCATTAAAGCTTGTTTTCCCCATGCATCCTGACATATAGCTCACACAGACTGCTCCCGTATACTGACCAGTTTAACATTCGCTATTTTACTTTCACCACCGAGTCAATAATTGGAATCAAAATCGAGCAACGCGCCTTAGACAAAACGGCATGTTTTTAAAAGGCATGCTTTTATAGGCTGAATACTATCATTACAGTGTGAACAACTCTCTTCAAGACATCGCGGCCTTCGCTCTAATTGTCTTTCATTAATGACGACTTATAAATAATCAGCACTTACCTCTTAATGTAGTTTTTTCCATAGAGGATTTGTTGCAATAGTGTGACGAGTCCAAATGCGCAAATAAATATGAAACAAAGAGACCTATTGCCGAGTATATCTTTACCCGACGATGGGTCGGAGTATCCCATTCTTCGGCGCAGCATCCAGGGCTGACGGTGACACCCGGTTAGGTGTCTCTCTCCGCTGCATTCAGAACCAGGAGCGCAGGTGTCTCGAACTCGCTGTACCGGGCATTGTCCATCACCTCTCTAAGCTATTTTACTGCTCTTTCCATCGCATCATTGGTGTGGGATGATAAGCATCGCAGTGTAGCCTATCGCCAGCAGTGATTTGAGCTGCAAACCTTTAATGGCCCTGTATACAATTATTCCTGAAAAATCGTATATCTAAATATTTCTTGTAAGCAGGCGGATGAAAAACACAAAATGCCCCGAAGGAAATAGTCGATCTGTCGCAGACCATGCGCTACTACTCTGGACGAGGTGCAGTCGCTCGGTCGGAAAAATAAGCAATGCAGATTATCCAAATTAACGCGCTCAAAAGGATAGCTGTCCGGAATAAAACGCAAAATGTTTAATCAGATAAAGTGCTGATGCCATGCACGTTTTTATTCTTAGTTCCAATTACTGATACGACCTACGGAATAAAAATACATCCCTCGTGCTTTATCTAAAGTCTGGCCAAAGCTGCGTGACTGAAATGTAAAAGGAGGGCGATGCGCCTTATCTCAGCCTGACAGCCGGGGGCGCGCCGCGTTTTGTTCAGATGCTCCTTACTCAGCCAAAACCCAAGGTCATGGTCTCCTTTTCGAGGATGCACTTGCTTACTCATACTACTGTATCTACTACAGCAGCTCAGCACCTCCTTAGGGGAGTAAGGAGCCAGAAGAGCCTGGCATTATTCTGTAAACATGTTTCACAGGTACACGCCTGCTTCACGGCAAAACTGCTTCTTTCCCAAAGGTGCTCCAAATGATCAGTCTGCTGCTTTATTCATTTGACTTCATGTGAAATTGATAGACAAAACATGTTACCTATTTTTATGTTACCTGTTTTCTGCTTGGCAAATGTATGTCTAATGCTTTTTACCCATTTAAAAATACATGTTTCAGTGTCTTGAAACATTAACAGCAACACTGGCACAAGCTAAACCTTGACGGTTTAAGAGCAACACCTTTTCAGTGCCAGTGAGAGGTCAATGGATTTTAGACGGAGAACTGCATTAGGCTATTGATTTCTGCTGATGTCCACTTTGACAGCTATTTGTAATGAAAGTCCATCTGGCTCAGTCTGGGTTTTTCTACCAGTATGCATGTACGGTACACCGGTACAAGCAGCAGAGTTGTTGAATGTGGCAATAGAAGAAACCAGAAGACTGTTACCCAGATGCAAAGCATGGATGCTCACTGATTAAGTTCTCTGACATGTGACATGGTTCTCCATACTCAGAACTAAATCCATGAATCTGGGCTGTGCATGCAGTCTATCCTGTCAATTATTATCAACCAAGCTACAATGTACACACAAACATCACAGTTTTACATATTTGTAAAATTAAAAAAAATAGATTAAATTATATAATCTAAAAATGTTATAGATTTTGGCGCATGAAGCTTCTACAAATGGATGGCTTCTAAGTAATGGAAGAAAATTCTGTTTTTAAAGGGAAAAAAGCTGTCCAAACATGCCTGTACGTATAGGTAAGGTAATATATAGGTATAGGTAATTACTTCCTAAACCTAATAACTGGTTGTACCACCCCTGGCAACAACTGCAGTCAAGCTTAACTGCATAACTGTCACCGCGCTGTGCAGGAATTTGGCCCACTCTTCTTTGCAGTATTGTTTTAATTCAGCCACATTAGAGGGATTTCAAACCTGTCTGTTTTTACTTTTGTTTGACATCATGTTTAATTGTTACTCTTTTAAATTTTGGCTAATGTGTTAAGGTCAGATTCTGTGTTTTCTTTTAATGTTCTTTATAGGTGGCAATTTATTTGTTTCTTCCTATGACAATCCCAATTAAATAAACACATAATCACATTAGTTTCCAGTGAGTGTGAAAATGTTAAATG
>JAUBNQ010000004.1:5715988-5755136 GCA_032353495.1 Ctenopoma kingsleyae | reverse complement strand
AAGTGCCCTGAGATGACTAATGTTGTGAATTGGCGCTATATAAATAAAGTTGAATTGAATTGAATTGAATTAAATACACAATGACAGTGGGAAAGGGTGAGTGACATTTTTCACATTTTATGGACAAATCAATTAATGTGAGTTATAAAGAGATTAAGCTATAACAAGAAATGTTTCAGCCCTAATTGTATTGCAGAATCATACAGCAAATGAAGTAATATGCCGAGTTTGACATTTTCTGACTTTCCTGTACCACCCTACGTTTTCCAAACCTTACAATTAGTACACACGTAGTAAAGACACTGGTCCATGTGGTTATCAGGTGGTCTGAGCAGAAACAGGTGGCCTTAAGTCACTCACAGTGCTGTAGGTCTGTCCGTTCCTCTTGATGAGGAAGCTGGAGCAGTTCCTGATGATCATCCACTGCAAATGGGACGACATGATGAACCTGCGCAAAACAAGACCATGTGTTAGTGAAATAGCTTACAACGGCAATTTTACTAAATACGGACATTTTTGTTATGTCCGTACGCATATTTAGATGATACAATGAGCTGTTATTAGACTGAAGTTTGGTTCGCTAACGTTAGCTCCACAGCTCAGCGCTCAGGACTGACTGGGCAGGACGAGGCCTAACCAAAGCAACACGTTCACAAATAATTTCTTCACATTTCTACATCGGAGTGGAGCATTTACAACCAAATGTGATGTACAACAACGAACACAACAATAATATCATTATTTATGTCACCAAATAAAAGCAGATATATAAAACAAATCTAGTTTAGTAACCGGCTATTAGCAACCCAACCGACCACGTTACCTTTTAGCGGAGGAAAAGGACCGGCGACAGCGGAAACCGCTTTACGGAACCTCTATCTGAGATCATTGCGCACGTACCTCTAAATCTTCATCAACAATTACGGTAAAACCCACATTTTATACATATGTAAAGTGTGCTTATAGAATATTATTGGTAATTTTAGAGTATTTTGATGTCACATCAAAGTCCGAGTGTCATTTTAGAGAACACTAGTTAACCACAAATCCAGCGGAGGAACACATCCTCATTGTCTGAGTGAAACCCTGACGTCATTACTGTGCGCCTGGTGTTTACAGGGAGCCGTCAAAAAAAAAAACCAACCCAAAAAAACAGCTTAACCTCAAACACAGCAGTGCTACTTTAGATTACAACAAGAGTACACGTAGAAAGCGAATATGGAGTAAATAAGACGATGACAGCAATAGTGTAGTGAAAGTCTTCACGCTTGGACGCGTATGCTGTGTATTTTGTGTGTATAATTTGTCGCTGAATGCTGGAGGATGTGAAACAAAAAGTTTTCAGAGGTGAAAGCCCTCTGGAAAACGGCTCATTTCACAGTTACAGCGTGGTGTAACATGACAGGTCCAAGCAGTGGCTTACAGTGAGCAGTAAAACATGGATGATGAAGAAGACGTTGAGACACTTGGTGAGCAGCTGTACAATCGGATTTATCCCAAACACAAAGATACTGCTGGAAAACTCACAGGTGAGGTTACCTGCATGGTGATATAACAGTTTCCCTAAACAATGATCTCGTCAGCAATATATGTATAGTAGTAACTCTGGAAAAAAACACACAAAATCAAAGCTCCCAAGACTGCCTCTGTATTCAGGTATGTTGCTGGAGCTGCCAGGTCCTGTCCTGAGTCAGATGCTGCAGGACGAGGCCATGCTGAGTGCAGCTGTGGAGAAAGCCCTCAGAGCCCTGCAGTCACAGGAGCCCAGGTACAGGAATGATTAATGAGGAGCAAGTGGGTCCTTATAGTTTCTAATTTCTTAGCCTGAAACAGAGGAGCAAAGTGGTCTTTTTAGATGTAGAGTGACATATTAAATGTAAAATATTATTCTTTTAAATAGAAGAAATGTTTCAACAACGGTTGTTTTTGCTTGTAAAGGCAACACCTTCTAATTTGGGTTGAATTATTTAGTGGACTAAACAGTTAATATACAGTATGTTAATGTATGTATGTAAGAAAAATAGCATACAGTGAAAATTATTTGATTGTTAAAATCTTGTATTTTCCCATTATTTGCAGCAAGATAGCATGCAAAGATGCAGGTGAGGATGATGTGTCCGTGTCATCTGACTCTCTTGGAGAGCAGCTGTTTGAGCTGGTGAATGTTTACAACACTGGACACTCACAGAAAATCACAGGTAAGCAACCAGTACTCTGACCCAGTGCATCCAAAATATATATGTGGTTAAGCATGCAAACAGGCTAAATTAAGATGTTGAACACACTAAACAAGAAACCTGCTATAAATCAGCATGTTAGCATTGTGATTTTAGGCAAATTTCCATACTGGTATTAGCATTTAATACCGCCATGCCTGAGTGTAACCTTGCACAGGTGCTATTGTGGCTATAGACTCTTAGACTTGTTGTAAATTATATACAAATTAATTTATTAACTACTAGTGGGTAATGAATTAAACTATAATTCCCTCCTCTTCTGCAGGTATGCTTCTGGAGCAGCACAAAGAGGCAGTTTTGAATCTTCTCTCAGATCCAAAACTGCTGGAAGAGCAGGTGAACCTGGCTGTGAATACATTAAGAGAGTATGTGAATCATTACTATTTACTTTACTTTGCTTGGCAGACGCTATTATCCAAGGCAACTTATAAGGAGCTAGCGCTGAGTGTCTTGCTCAAGCACACACCTGATATGGGAGATGGGCTAGGCGTCTGGGCTGGGATTCTGCCACCTTCTGCATCCCAGTCTAATGCTTATCCCATTGAGCTACCAGGCCACTCATATTTGCCTATGAGAGCACATTTATCCATTTCCTTTTCTCTTCAAATATACATAAAAAAGATTATACAGGAACCAGTATTAATGAATGAATGTTAAACCAACTATTTATTATAATGTTTATCCTGCTTTCTTTTTAGGCAAAATGTGGAAGATACAGATGTCAGTGACTTGTCAGATGCTGATGACACAGAGAGGCTGGGAGAGAAGCTCTTCTCACTGGTGGAGGAGATGGATCCACTTCATGCAAATGATATTACAGGTGAACTGACACTTTGTCTGCATTCCCTGTAAATGTAATACTAGATCCTCCTGGATGTAATCTTTGAAAATGTATGATTTTTCGTACTACATAGACCTTGGAAGGAGTGCATAATTACTCTGTATAGTAGTAGTACTTTATGTGACTCATAAGCATAGCTAATTGTATTCCTGCATCTACCCGTCTGTGTAGGTATGCTGCTGGAGATGGACTCAGCTGCTCTCCAACAGCTACTTAGTGACCAGACAATGCTGAAGGTTGCAGTTCAGAAAGCACAAGCAGCACTGCACACTTGAACTCGTCTATGATTGAACAGAAGATGGCTACAAAGATTTACACACAAATACAACTCATTAATTAAGGACTTTGATGAACTCTGGGAGGAGTTGACAAGTCACTGGCAATCATAGTAATATAGGTTATTTATTACATAACCAGCTGTCTTTGTTTTATACTGATCAAGTGGACCATGTGTAAATAACTAGAGAAGCTTCTTTCTAGCTGTAATGTCACTTTGAATAAAAGCAGCTGCTAAATGACTACATGTAGATGTAAATGTAGTTTCTAATACGAGTGCTCAATTTGCTAATGTGAGAAATGATTCACTTGTAAGACTGTGTTAAGTGTTTTTCTCAGTGTTGCCAAAAGTCCCACTACTGATGACAGTGCTTTTGTTCTGATTTTGTCACATTGTGTTCATGATGTTCTAACTATAACTTGGTGAAATGACTTTACTCACAGAAAATATAGCAGATTACTGCAACTTGATACAGTGTATCAACTGAGGACAATTCATGGTGAACAACCATTATACTTGCTAACCATCAGTATGGTAGCTAATGTTAGCTGAAAGCATACTTAATTGCATATCTTCCACCAGGAGATTATGACATTTACAATTAAATATATCAAATGGGATCTTTTATGATTAAAGTATTTATAAAATTTTACAGTCCGCAAGATTGCTGTTTAGTTTTTTTTCCTCATGGAGTGGAAGTAATATTTTTGTGAGCAATCTATTGGGTTTTTCAAACATAACATGTTTTAAAACATGACTTATCTTCATCATATATCACATTATGTCTATTTAATGGTAAAACATGAGCGGAGCCAAATGGGGCTAGTGACTTGTTACATCACATCAGTGCTTTTACATTCTATTTGTGTGTAAATTAGGTGGAAACAAAATACAAATCTCAACTCCCTTTACAAGCCATTCAAATGTTCTGGTTAGCATCAAAAGACAGTTTGGCACAGTACTGGCACGCTGTAAGATTATTACAATCTACAGTCTCACACACACACACTAATAATTAAACTTCATGTTACATCCTTATTGTTTTTGTTCCTATTGTGATCACAAAGGAGCTATTTAGCATCACGTATGCATTACTATGTCCAAAAAAGGGCAATATAATTGGTTTTGTTGACTTGCTTTCTCAGGTACAGATTCATGTCAAAGGAAATTTAACAATTCTTTTTATTCTACATGTTAATGATAGTAATTTTATTTTAAAACAAATCAGTAATGAATGAAACCAGTAGACATGCCTTTCAAAGTGCTACAGAGCTCAAAAATATTTTTATTACCATTTCATTTTTACCTTTTGTATTTAAGGTTTTAAGTCAAGAGTTTTACACGAGTAATTCTAAACCTTTTAAAATCATAAGCTGATATCTACAAAAATCATTGAAACTTAAACATCTGGGATGACAAACAACTTGAAAAAAAAATCTGAAATATTTAGAGTACAATTAACTCTAATTTCACAATTTAGATAAAGATTTATTTGTCTGCAGAAGCGGCCAATACAAATGATCAGAATATGAATTCACAAGATCTCTGGTGAATCATAAATGCATTTTGTCAAAGCTAATCAGAAAAAAAAAATTAGTTGATCTTCACACACGCACACACACTTTTATGCCTACAGCTTATAAATACAATCAATCTGATATACAAATATTTGGATAGATTTGTTTTTAGCAACATTTAAAATGAAGTTTTAATCCTTATTCCCGTTGTTGTGAAGACAACCCCTCATGTTATCGAATTTCTCAAAGGAGAAACAGAAGCCTAACTTGAGTGAAAGACCCTGACACGTCTTTAAAGTGAAGAGTTACTGAGGGGCAGGAGAACATTTAAATAAATATCTGAAATGAACAGTTCACTAACACTGCAGACTCCTGTCACAGCTCTTAGGTCCTGAAGCCATTACGAGTCTCCTTCCTGCGCCATCCAACATCGTTCCTTTACTGGAGGGCGACTGAAGAAAAGCAAACCACTCAGCAGACAATGAACTACTGACAATTCATTCTTACATGAAATGCTATCTCCAGTCGACTACTCAACAGCTGCAAATGCACGTACCCAAGAGCAGTGTAACAACACAAAGTTTAAAAGGTGCCACTTTCTTTCTATCATTCACACAATCAATAAAAGATGGACATTTTGTATGTCACACACAAAGGGAAACCTGAAACAGGACTTGGGGTGATAAATCTGTCAACAGTGTTGCATTTGAGGGGAAGCCTGACAGCTCACAGGAGCAACATATGTATCGTACACTAATTATGCCTACATGAACATACAGGTTGTGTATGAATGCATCTATGGATGCGCTTTCACGTGTGTTAAAACACATTATATCTGTCTCTGTTTTCTATTTGGATGCAGGAATAAGCCCTTCAAGGAGACACCATGCCTGCTGAAAGTACACCAGCAACAATTACTGAACTAAAGACAAAGATGACAGAGTGGTTAAGCTATTTGACAAAGACAGACATGATGGAAAGTATGATTAAGCTCTTCAAAAAGAGGAGTCCTTAAGACAGAGAGCAGTATGTCCATGTGCTTCATTTACTTCCAGGATTTCACTCTATCCAACAAGTCTGTTTACACAATCTCTCTGTAAGATGACGTTTACTTCATCACTGGGTACTGGCGCTGTCCGCCCAAACGACCAGAGCGGAGTCCACCTCCTGATGGTGCACTTGTCTGAAGAAAGGTGTAAATAATAATAAAATTAAAAAAAAAACAGAGAGAAACAATGGAATTACGAAGCTAAAAAAAGGCAGAAGACAGACCCACTGTCTATTGATTTGTTAAATCCTCACCTGTGCAAACTGTGCAGGGTTATAAAAGGTGATGCCTCCTGTGGGTGCAGCTCCCTGGGGAGGATAAGTCTGCAAAGAACAAACAGCATTACAGCACTGTGTACATTGTGTGCCCACTACTTCTAAAGGCATAGACAGACAGCAGTGTGCACTCTCAATGCTGCACAATATTTTGACAACAATATACAACAGAAGCCAAGGAAACGTAGACAAGTAATGGCAAAGAAGGGTTGGATCCACAGTAAGGCAGCATTACAAGCCACCGTCTCACTTATTTTAGTAACCATGCAAGCTTTATGATGGGTTAATGAAGCAACGTGCTCCCATGACAACAAACAAGGGAGTTGTCCTGCAGCCGTCTCCAACACACTTCACGTTCTGATCTTTGAATCTGAGGTGAGGTAGGTGGTTCACTTGTAGAAATGACTACAGTCATGCTAGCAGCTCTGTGAGGCTGTACCACGAAAGAAAAGTCAGGGATCACCAAAGTCATAATGATATATTGTCTTATAATTACACATCTGCACCAAAGTTTAATCGGTTGATGTTGATATATTTCAGTTTTGGCCCTACTGGTGGAATTATATAGATATTTAAAGGACCACCAAAGTCCCTTGAGTTTGTCCTCTTTGCACCATGCTTATGGAGTACTAATGTTAATGACATCTGTCCTATAATTGTGGAGATATTTAAGTCCAAAGGACAAAAGTGATCGACCAACCAACCTCTCCACTGCCATTCACAGAGTCACACCACCAGCATGGCTAAAAATAAGTAACTTCACTGTAGTCACAGTAACTTCCAGTGGATTTAATTTGTTGACCATTTGCTTGAGTTTGGTTTTTCTTAGAGTAAATTTGTAATGCTGGAGACAGCAGACAGGCAAGCTTCTGGTGCAAATGGTGAGGTGTTCTGCTAATGATGTGGTGAGCTGGGTGGGTGAGCGGGCAGGGGTGAGAGAGGACCATTGAAGGCCCAGCTGGAAGTACCTGGTTTAAATGCTGACTCACTTCACGTGATAAAGAACTCATTGAGCTAGAACGTGACAGCTAAAGACAGCAGGAAGGAAATAAACAGTAGACAAAAACACAAACAACAAACCCATATTAATAATCTCCCATGCACTGAATTAGATTTGTTTCACTGTCCCCCAGTACAGAAAGAAAGTAAATGTTAGAAAATTATGACTGTTTAAAAAACAGACATGGCTAGAATTAGACTAACAGCAAAATGGAGAAAACAATTTAAATTTTATCTAGACTGTGCATTTAGCATGACTGATGAAAGATATTTAAGTTGACGTGCATGCATTCTTACATTCAGCTTCTTTCATACTCTCTTACAATAATTTTCCATTCACACACGAGCAAACTGCAAGCACTGACTGTTAGGTGTCAAACCTCATGTTTCAGTGGTGGCATGATAGTATTAAGGCAGCTACAGTAATAGTTGGCAGTAATAGTTTGTCCTACCTCCCCGGACTGCAATCCATCAGGCACAGGAGGGCCCTCTGGGGCAGGTGGTAACAATGTTGGGTTGAACATCTGAAAAAATTAAAGTTCAAATGAAGATAATTTGTACTTCATTTGACTGACTAAATCAAGCTGAATGTCCCACGACCTTTAGCAAAATATTAGGTCAAACTGTTGATATACTGTATATTTAAATTCAACATTGAAGCAGTATTGTGAATCACAAGGTTTGCCAATGAATACTAAAACTACCTGTGGAGCAGCGCTGGTGTTTTCTGGTGAATTCTGCTCCTGATTTCCTCCTTCACTTGCCTCCAGAGGTTGTTGATTGTCAGGAGCTACACCAGGAATAGAGAAAAATATTTTACTACTTTTCAAAAAACCAAAACCATCTGCAACTATCAGGAGTGTGTAGTTTAGGACCAAACTAGTTAATACAAAAACTATGAAAGACATAATTTTGTATGACACACACCTGAACTAGGCACAAATAGGTTAGCAGGCATGGACATTGGTGCCAGAGGAGCAAAGATGTCCACCGGAGCAGGAGCTAATCCACCTGGTTTAGCAGCTCTACTGGGATTCAGAACATCCACATATCTACTCCTAGTACCTGAAAAAGACAGAAACACCATGAAAAACTGCTCAAGAGCAAGTGCGAATACTGATCAATTTGATTTGATTAAAAAACAGTTATAGCATGTGGTCTGTCCATTACTTTTTCCAAAACAAACACGGTGTGTGTGAAGCCACCCTCATCTTACCAGCCTTCCTAGAGAACATATTAACAGGAGGACCACTGCTCATTGGTGGAGCAGACCCTACAGGGCCAGGCATTGGAGTCATCTTGGGGAAGCCAGATGGAGGTGGTGGAGGGGGCTTACTCTAACAAATTATAAAGAAAAGGTCCACACATGAACTGCTTGATCTGTAGAGCTTTCAGAGTCAGTGGTTCAGTTTAGACAGCAAAGCCATTATTCTTAAAAATATATTTCTTATATGTAGATCAATTTAAAAACTTTTACACACCTCCTCTTCAGGCTCGTTCAGGTCCACCCATCTCTGCTTCTGTTCATCCCATACAATCTGACAATTAAGAACATTGCACTATTATAAGCCCAGGTGACATGTAGAAATAGATAAAACTTGTAAAGTATGAGGCTGGATACAGCTAAACTCCAATATGAGAGAATAGCCTTAACTTACAGATTTGTTTTTATCATCTGGCAAGTGAGCCTCATTCTTCCCCTTCCTATAGAGCCAATTCAGCCAGCCACCACCACCACTCTGTGTGAAAGAAAGAAAAGATTGCTCTGCACAGTTACGATAATATTGTAAGAGCAGGGGTTAACAATCTGAATGCTTATGTAGGAATATGAACCTTTTTGGGAGAGTCTTTCTTGACTTTCTTGGCCTCTTCTTTGCGTGGCTGCTCAGGAATTGAAGGTGGAGGTGGAGAGACCTGCTTGATGGCTGAGTTGCTGCGCTCTCTTCCACCAGAATGAGTGGAAGACTCAGAGGTGGTGCGAGATCGCCGTCCTGGAGCCTGTAGACCATAACACACTCATACTGATGTCCAGTTCTTAATTTGCCTACAAATGCAGCTAACTAGTCATGCTGCTGGCCTTATATTTTTTATTTAAAAATTACAGCTAAATTTCTTTTTAGCCAACAGTCTTCAACAACACAGAATTCAAATTCTCTGCTAAATCACGTGACATGATGCAGTTTATACATGACACACAGACGCACCATGTGCATTGAAGATTGTGAAGTAGTCCTTGATCTCCTCCCAGGACCCTACAGAAAGAAGTGTAGAAAATGTTTTCATGCAAAAGCACAGCACCAATACACATAAAACATATGAAGAGAATTGTGATTTTGCTGAAAGGAAGATTCTTCAGATTCTGACAGACTAGATACTAGATACTGACCATGTGAGCCATTTGGTCATAGAAGTCCATCTGAGGTGTGAGGGAGCCTCTGGTTGGGGAGGATGGTATTGTTTGAGCCGTCTGCATGTCTGGTGGGGCTTGGAAAGGCTGGTCTGCAAGCGGCATATGCCCAGGAGAAGGGGGCATGTGTTGAGGCATCTGGGGTAGCGGGTGGTTCATCTGCACAGGTGAATGCGGCACCTGAGGAGGCATATGTGGTGACATTTGGCCTATTTGCTGCTGATTTGCTCCAGGATACATCTCTGAGTTCTCAGGCTGCGGCTGGAAGGGAGGAGGGGCAAATCCAGGATCCTGTGGAGGGTAGCCTGAGACAGGGATCTGGCTTGGTGGTCCACTGGGAGGTACTGGGTAGAACTGGGGCGCATTAGTAGGTGATAAAGGCTGAGATGGGGCCATCCCATCTCGAAGAATGGAGGTGGGAGCTGAAAGAAAATAGAAGACGTGAGATCTCATGCATTATTAAATAAGCGCACACAAGAGTGGGTGTAAAGTGGACATATTTAGATTTTCCTTAACCTTCACAAAGTTCTAAAATGCAAGCTGAACATATCTAGAAGAATCACAAAAAAACAAAATTTTGTTTCTGTCTGCTCTGTTATAAGACTTTCCAAAGGGTCCCCAAGATTTTCTCTGGGCATTTCCAAGCTCAGATTAGCAGTTTTTCCATCGCTCTGCTCAGGACTAGTTCTTCTTTGTATGTTTAGAGAACAGTCGTTATATCGCGCAGAATTAACTTTGTTTTCTTTTCCCAAAAAGAAAATGTAAGACAATGGTGAATATTGTTGTTGTTGTTTTTTTTGGGACAGAAATGGTCTTATTCCAACATTTTCAGGGGTTAATACAAACAGTGGTTCAGATTGTCCAAAACAATTTCATCAGAATGCAACAATAAAAATATGTACACAAAATCATGCATAATATACAAGTAGCATTAAAAAAAGAAAAAAGAAATACACAATCTTGAACAAACACCTGGAGGCATCAGCTGTACTCCATGTGGTGGAGGCCCAGGCAGTAATGAGCTCATTAGTGGGTTGTCAGAGGTGGGGCCATCTACCCCCATAGGCCTGCTGTAAGGTTCAGGTGGACTGTGCTCATCTAAGTCAGAGCTGGGGGTGCTGCAGTCAAATTGTGTAGGAGTTGTTCTGTCTGCATTATATGTAATCACCCCTGTCTAAAAAAAAAATTAAACATCTGTTATTTGGGTACAAATAAGCAAGAATATCTAAAATAAGATTAAGTTCATAATAAATCATGTCCAGTAAACCAAACATCCAAATGTTACCATACTATCATGACTTTTATCATAACATAATTTTTGGAATCAAAACCACAACAAAACAAAGAAATGTTTACAGCCATGTTTCACTGATATCTTTTAAAATATAAAAACTTAATACTACGACTAATTACAGTCATAATATTACACTGGAAATTCCCATACTACTCTAGTACTTACTAAAACAAATAGCTCAATTTTGAATTTAGCGCACAGCACTACAAATACATGTTCTCTTCCTCACCCTAATTTGTCCATCTAGCTTTCTCAGATGAATGAGCCATTCAGGCTCGTTGAACAACTCTTGCTCAGGCTTCTCCTTCAGTTGCGGATCAAAGAACCGCAGTTTTTCAGAAATCTGTCAAAACACAACACAAAATGCAGTTTTTCAAAATGCACAAATTTATACACATTCTTTAATTAATAATGACAAGCATGTATGGAGGTAAAGACTAGACTCAGATTGGGTGCATACCTGTAAGATTTGGCTAATGAAAACAGAGGAGTAGTAGGTAGGCTGCATGAGGACACTCCTGGAGACGACTTCACAGTAGTGGAACGCCTGAGCACACAGGCCTGCTTCAGCCAAGCGGCATGCATAGATCAATTTGAACACCTAATGACACAAAATATAGTGTAGAGAACAGTGTAATTCCTCAAGGGTGTCACCATGGTGAACATAATTGTTCATATAGAAGATAAAATATGTCTTTGTTAATTTACTAACTAATCAGTAAATACAAAAGAAAAACCTACTTGGAAATTGGGCAGTGAGCAAGGCTGGGAACCCAGAGACTGAGCATACTCATAGGCCTCAGTCCTCTGAATCGCTTCGTTGGTTGCAAATTGATAAAAGGACAAACTAAAATGAAGAGACAAAAACACGGTTACATGTGTAGTATAATTTTTGCAAAAGGTACTTGAGTATGAGAATGAAGTCCATTTCAATACCATACAGGTGTCCATCTGGCTCTCACCTGTGGTTTGATCCAATTAGGACCATCTTCGTGCTCTTCTTTGTGAAAACTCCCAGACCAACTTGTGCCATCAAGTAGCAGAAGTGAGCAGCATCAATCAGCCCCTTCGAAGCTGCCACAACACAAAATTAGAGGAGAAAAAAAGTGAGGTTGTTGTTGAGAAGTTGTGATGAAACTGCAAATGTTGTTCAATTCAGTGCTGTGAGTTACTGTCTTTTTGAAGCAATCCTACCAAGAGTGTCGCCCATGGTGGTGATTGTGCGAGTATCCAGATCCAAGGTGTGTGTGAGGTTAGACAGCACCATGGCCAAGTGAGGGCGCCAGTCACCCCACTTCTCCTCACCGCAGCACTAGATATATACAAAAGGTATTTCAGCTAAAGTGACAATAAACTCATGCAGGACTGCATACCTGAAAACACTGCCTGTGTAACCTCTTCAGAATAACAGCAAGGGATTAAAGAAAGCCAAAGCAGTACTTACAGTGGCTGATGCTGGCATCCTCCCTGACATCAGCTGGTACACTGTCTGCAGAGGGTCATTGATGGGCAAACTGTTGGCAAACCTAAACAACAGAGACAAAGAGAATATTCAATCTAGTGTTACGTCCTCAAATCTGTATGATAATAACAGAATACATTTTCAACTAAGTTTATGAGTAACAACATTTTATATTACTGGTACTTTACCTTGTCATAACACGTGCATGTGTCCTATTGTCCATCTTACTGGCCAACAGCAAGGCATGTCCCCAGAGACCTCCCTTCATAGCTGCTTCTAGTGCATCCTATTACACACACAAAGACAAAGACACTAGCTAAATCGCACTAGCTAAATTGCATTAGATATTAAAGTCAAAGTAGGTTTTTCTTGCCTTCTTGCGACCAAACAGCAACAGCTCTCTAAAACGCTCCGTTTCCTTGCCAACATTCTCTGGGACAGTCATGAAGGTGTCAGATAGGAGGGAGAGTGGTCCAGCTCCTTGCTCTTCCTCAGCTTGTGCCAGCGGTTCATTGTTAAAATCGATCAAGTTGGCTTCATTTGGACTCTTACCCGGTAGCCAAACAGAGCGATGCTCCTTCAGCAAGAGGTCAGCGATGTCTGTACCAACCACAGTCTTAAGAAACAAAGTATAATGTTAATGAGATAGTTAGTTCACACAAATATACTGTACAAAGTCCCTGTTATGTCTGCAAAGTCTTACCCCATTCTGTCTACAGAGCAGCACAATGAAGTCCCATAGCAGGCGGGCAGAGTCCCTGTCCAAAAGGTTGTTGTCACGAGAACATTCTAGAGCTTTGTTTTGGGAGAACTTTATCACGTCCACCTTGTGGGTCTCCTCCCTGATGGACAGAACACAAGATGTGGGATGGGTTAGCTGTGACTAGTCAAACCAGTACTGGGAAAAAATTAGGCGATAACAGAGTTTAAATAAGCTTTGGCTTCAGACTACTCCTTTCCCGTCTTACTTGACATTTTTTTACAGTACTGACTGCAAACAGTTAAAAGATGAACTGATATGCATAATGAATATCCAAATGAGAGAAAGGAGGAACTTCAGGAGGAACAAATGAAACACAGAAAGGCTAAGGAAGTCTCAAAATACTGACAGAAAGACTAATATATTACTGGTTTTAGTCTTTTCATGGACTGGCTGACAATAATAAAAACATAAAATGCTGCCAACCTTACCCCTTGACGTTAGTGACTCCAAGCTATGTGTGATGGGTTAAAAAGGGCTGAATACACTTACTTAACAAGAGGTCCAGGGAATGCTCGTAGTTCTGCCTGATCCCGAGTATCCTGCAGCATGGTCTGCAAATACAAATATGATCTGAAACAACACTTTGTACAGCATTATTACTTTGCACTGCACAACAAACTTCTCACACCCTCGAATGAGTGATAAATTAGGGGAATCTCATTTTATTGTTTTGTATTGTGTAGACACAAAAACAATGACACTACTTTACAATGTATAACATCAAAATAATTTAACAGTACACTTAAATTTGTTCCTGCTTATTTTTCAAAGAATCCTCCTAAAACATGGTGTAATTTTCATAAATTTCAGTAACTGTACCTCCATGTTGTGAATATCAACAAGAGCGGGCTGTCCCGCTGAAGGCAGATTGGGCAGCACTTGGACCAGATGACCACCAGGTCCAAAGCGGGCACAGCGGTGGGGAATGGAGAACTTCTCTGGGGTTGCAGGACGAGGAGGGGCTAAAAGGAAAAGTAAGAGACTATTTAATTGAAATCTAGCAGGGATTCTTTCTAATTTATGCCCCCTCATTTATGTTTAACATGGTGGCCACATACTGTATTCCGGTATGACTCCACTACCCACTATGAGCTTAATAATAATAATAAAACATTTAGTTGAATTATCATCTTTCTGAGTTTCAACACAAACTAGGAAATTATAACTTCTTATAACCTTGTAAAAGTAGAATTGATACAATGCAGTGTATTGCATTGTATCACACTGTACAGGCATACCTAATAAAGTGGGTTTACATAGCCCAGTACCACAATTTTATCTCAAAGGGCTTTACAGTAACATCCTTTGTCAAGACTCTTGAATCAATTAAGGAAAAATTCCCTCTCCCAGAAATAACCTCAGGAAGAGCTACAGAGGATGGATCTCTCTTCCAAGACAGACAAATATGTAACAGATGTTGTGAGTACAGAACAGAGCATGCAACTGGTTATAAAACTGTCTGCTTACGCTGCTCAGGGGCAACCCAGGTGCTGTTTGCAGTAAACTCAGAGGGATAGAGGTACTGGCTGTAGTTCTGGGAAGCATCAGCTGCATTTGGATACTGTCCATAAGAATAGTCTACAGCCAGAGTGGATGCTGTGGCGTCATAAACTGCTGACACTAAGTCAGGCTGGCTCCTGTATACTTGGCTCTGCAGGAAGGGAAGACAGAACAGAACAGAGATGATTATCAAACAGGAAGACAAAACAAAAACCCATATACTGCAAGCTGCATGGATTTTCAAGACCAACATGAACTAGTTAATAAACTTAAAAACTCACTTCAAGTTAAGAGAATAAGGGAACTGTTACGAGGTTTTCGACAACTACAACTACCTACATTTGCAATTCTGTGATTAAAATATATTCAGGAGTGGCTCAGTCTTGGGGGCCCTGTACATTATGCATACAAGCACACCATTTACCTGTTGTGAACGTGAGCTGAAGCTGCTTCGTCTGCTGTGGTGGCTGTGAGAGCTGTGCACACTGTGTGCTGACCGCTCGCTGTGGACGCTGCGTCGGTCAAACTCATCACCTTCGTTGCGCTGGTATTCATCGTCAAAACTGGGATCATAACCAGGATAGTAACGCCACTGGTCATCATAGCCCTCTCTCCTGTGAGTGATGTGTACAGTAAAATCAGATATCACTCCATTTTAATAAAACAATATCTCACACAGCATGATAGATTGCACTTAAAATAATAACTTTTCATTTTAATCTATTTTTATTTCACACACTTCTTCATACCTGGCAGGATACATTTGTTGATTATAGTAGCTGTCTCTGCCTCTGTAGCTGTCATCGTAATTAGGCCAATAAGCCTGATCATAGTATCCTCTATATCGGGGGTCATAGTGTCCATAGTTGTATCCTTCCCATAGACAATGTGGAGAGGAAGAGAGAGAGACACAATTATTATCTATTTCACCAAGCAAGAGTAAAATGCTCTCGGGTTCATAAAAATGCACAGCCTTCAACGGTGTGCACCATACCTCTATAATCATAGTTCTTTGAGTAATCTGCATAATATTCATTATAGGCACTTCGGTTTGCTCTGTGGTAATCGTCAGGATAGCCTTGTCTATGGAAGAAAGCAAACAAAAGGTGACATTAATAGGTTGGATACATCAACCACTGAAACTTACTTGAGAAAGTCACGGATGCTAAACAAAACCAA
This sequence comes from Ctenopoma kingsleyae, assembly GCA_032353495.1. Classification (NCBI taxonomy): domain Eukaryota; kingdom Metazoa; phylum Chordata; class Actinopteri; order Anabantiformes; family Anabantidae; genus Ctenopoma; species Ctenopoma kingsleyae. Next base: position 5,739,337 of record JAUBNQ010000004.1, on the reverse strand, counting down.
ATTTCTCTTGAGGGATTCTTTATCTACTTCTCAGTAAAAAGTGGCATTAACAGATTAATGACTAGAGGTATGTTATATATATATATATATATATATATATATATTTGTCAACAATAATATCTTCAATGTTCAATTATGTGTGAGCTGACTTTCTCTATGATGTCACTCATAATGGTATAAGACTGAGAAACAGCTTCACTGACCTCGATGAGGGCCTGTCAGAGTACTGACTCGTCCTGGAGCTGGGTCGTTCTGGCTGAGGTTCTCTGTACTGATAGTTGGGATCACGATAAGCTGGGGCCTGACCATCATATCTGCCATACCAAGGATCTGCTCTATTCCTGTATGGACCATCCTGAGAAATACAAATAGTAAATCTGTTCAGTCCTTTGAATATTTCTTGCACGGTCTTGTAGCAAACGAAATATATTAGCTAGCGTAGTGGGAAAAAAAGACTATCAACATACTTGATAATACTGTTGCAATCTAGGATCCACAAATGGAGGTGGGTACTGGCCAGGAGGATAAGATGCTCTGCTATCTGGATATTCCCCATAGTTACCATAATAGCCACCATACACTTGTCCTGGCACTGGAGGAGGGGGCCCATAGCCTTGCTGGCCACCTACAGAAGAGGGAGGACGAGTTGGCTCTGCAGGATTTGGCTGGGAAGACCCAGGAGCCAATGGTCCACCAGACCCTGGAGGGTATGTAGCAGCAGGAAGAGGAGGAGCACCTCCTGTAGCAGGTCCCTGTGCTGGAGTTGGATACTGTCCTCTGGAGGGTTGTGTACCAATTGCTGGTACTGGAGGAGCATCACCTTGTCCCTGCAGTGAGGGCTGAGAATCTGATGTCTTAGCGGGTACAGCTGGCGGTGGCTGGGTGTTTGTAACTGCTTGGGAGGGTGCAGGTGGTACCTGTGGGGTAGACGAAGAGGCAAGGGTCTGGACAGAGGCATTCCCTTCCATTCTTGCCCCCTGCTGAGCATCTTTGGTCACCTGTAGGTAAAATCCATTACAAGACTGGGGAGACTCATGAAGAGATGAAGGATAGGCAGATGCTTGGTTCTGGGTTTGTGATTGGTGCATAGAAAAATCAAGAAGTTCATAATTTGAAGGCTGATTATCATTAGAGACAGCAGCAGTCACAAGAGAAGTAGGTGGATTAACTTGGGGAGCTGAGAGGCTGTCTCCACCCAATGACTGGCCCCTGGAAAGAGGAGGGCGAACTGGCTGCAGCGGAGCTGTGATTTCTGATTTTGCTGTGTCTGTGGCATCTCGTGTCAGATTGAGCGGACCCTGATTAGAGGCTGAAGAACTGAAGTTTGAAGGCCCAGTGGCAAACAGTGGATTCAGATTAGAGCTTACTGAAGGTGGTTGGGAGGTATTAGCACCCTGACCCTGTGGCCTCACAGGTATGGTAGCTTCTGTAGGGCTAATCTGACTGACTGCTTGAGGAGAAACACTGGGGGGAATCACACTGCAATTTGACACAGGTGGGGCAATCAACACAGGTTGGTGAAGTGATTCACATACCAGGAGAGACGCATAGCCCTGGTTGCCTTGAGAGTCAGTTTGTTCTGCCTCACTCACCTTTGGTGGGTTTTCTAAATTTTCAGAGTGCTGCTGTGGAGCTGGCTGAACTCGCTGAGATGGCTGGTGGTCCAGTGGGCCATCCTCTGGAGGTTGGATGACATCAGCACTGGGCTCTCGTAAAGGAGCAAGAACTGTTGGAGCAGCCGGGGCCAGGAGGATGTTAGTACCCAAGCTAGCAGGATCGCTCTGAGCCCATAGAGTAGTGGCAGGGCTCTCACAGGGCCGATTAGCTCCATAAGCCCGGGATGAAGGCCGAGAGTGAGAATGAACTACTGGGTGAGTCAGATGCAGTACACCACCCCCTGCACCAGCAGGTAAGGGGTGTCCTGGGCCAAATATATTTTCCATATTATCTGGTGGGTGTTCCAGGTTGCCAGGAGTAGAATCTGCACCCCCTTCTGCTACAATGTTAGCCATATCAACTTCGGCAGGACGCACCCCAACCCCATGTGAGCGAACTGGTTCAAATGAGCTGTTAGCACTGGCCTGAAAGATACCAGTTGGTTTGGGAGGGCTAGGTGTGGGAGGCCACATCTGCTCCAGGGAGCTCTGTCGTGCACCCATAACTGCAGCTGGAGAAGTATCAATCTGCTCAAAGTAGCCTCCAGTGGCAGCAGGCGGGTTAGAATCATCAGTCAGACGAGGGCTTTCCTGCTGAATAAATGTACCTACTACTCCCTGGTGCCGACGAGTGCCAGTTCCACTTCCATGGCTCATATTGCTATAGTTGGATGATACACTAGCAGATCTCATTGGTCTTGGGACAGAATCTGGTGTCTCCAGGTTAGGCCCAGTTTCAAATTGGTCTACTGCATGGGCTGCAGTAGCAGCTGGGCTGCCATGGGTCTCACTGGGTAATACTTCTTGGTTTGGGACACACTCCAAATTCTCTACAAGGTCATACTGAGAATCATGCGGCCTCTGGGTACTTCCTTGTGACGCATGACTGCCATCTTGAACAGAAGTTCCTTGAAGATCCAAAGGAACATCTGCATGGCTACTATGGGCTTGTGGGTTATTGTGATGCTGAAAGGAGCCAGGAATACCATTTACTGCCTTATTTCTGTCTCCAGCCAGCGTTTCTTCATTTTCCACATCATTGTCTTTGAAGAACATTGAGAGAGTACTAGACTCCTGAGAGTATGGGACTAGCTCAGGGGCAGTACTAGGTCCAGGTCCAGTGTTGAACCCATGTTGAGATCCACCAAAGTCAGGCTGGGGCTGATAATGGCCCAGGGCAGTCCCCATTTGGTGGTAGCCTGAGTCCTGTGGAGGTTGGCTAAACAATGAGTCCTGGGGAGCAGAGCTTTGACTAAAGTAGCTCTGAGTTTGGAAGTGGGAATTATGCTGCTGTGGTACACTTGAATCAGGAAATTGAGAACTGGGGGGCTTTATAGGGTTCAGGGGAGAAAGAGAAGTTGGCATCTGAGGATGTCCCGGTTGTGTTGGAGGGGTGGGGGCACTGTGGTGGGGTGATGGGGTATGTGAGGGATAAATTTGAGTTTGTGGATGTATATTAAAAAGCTGTGGTGGGGGGTCACTAGTAGGCTGAAAGTAGTTCTGAACAGATGGAGGACGACTTCCGTGATCAGGGGCCCACTGGGAAGATGAGGCAGTAGGAGGGAGGGGCTGGAAGGGCCCAGACTGAGGAGGTGGTTGACCTTGAAATTCCAGGTTAAAAGGTGTCTGACTAGGAGCCGGGGCTGGGGCCACAGATGGTGGCTCTATGGCCATGGATGACGTTTGTTCTCTTGAATTAAAATAGCCTTGCTCAGTATGGGAGGACGCATATCCTCCAGGAGTTGCTCCTTGGAAAACACCAGGGGATGTTGTACTGTGAGGGTTGAACAGGGTCACTCCTGGCAGAGATAATGATGGGGCACCAAGAGGAGCAGCTGGGGCATCCATTGGCTGTGGTTGTGGAGGAAACCCTCCGCCAGGCTGAGAGTACATGCTGTTAGGTGTGGCTTGCATGGTTGGAGGGTTGCTGTTAGGTATTGCTGGGAGACCACCGGCAGCCACAGGAGGAGGGGCTCTAACAAACGCGAAGGGGTCTGTCATGGGTTGGGTAGCAGGTGGGATTGTGCCAGTAGGTGCTGATGTATGCTTGTAAGGCCTGGTCCTGCGGAACATATTCGGCCCAGAAGGAGGTGGACCTGAGGCTCCTGGGGGTCCAGTTCGTGGAGGAGGCTGCATGACTGCAGAGCTAACAGGTCCAAGGACCAGGTCACTCTTGCAGATGTCACTGAAGATACCTAAGTCAGGCAGAGCTGGGTAAAGAATAGGGAAGAGGGAGTGGTTATTAAAAAGCTACACAAGCCTCTCTGATGGACTTCACCACACCTCTGTTTGTGCAAAAGTCTACAGTCCTATGTAAATACATGGTACAACGTGGCAATTTCTATACGAGTTCTAATATGTTATTAGAGAAAAATTCATATTACCATATTGAGCAGCAACTGACCAACTGTAAATATTGCCAACTTTGTACATCACACAATCTGAATCAAACTGTTTAACTGTCATAAATTAATGCTGATCTTACACATCAACAAAAATAAATGATCATAGTCAGATAAAATCATATCTATTACCAAATAAAGAAAAAATGTGTAAAGACATGAAATGACAACAGATTTGTTTTATAAACCTCAAAATCAAATGCTAAAGTTAATATCACATAAACAACTGTAGTTGCTTATCAGCAAGAACAATAATTCACGTAAATCACAAATTATTAAATTAAGCTATTCTGACAACACAGTATAAATGATCGTGCTTTCTGGATTTTGTAAAGATGCTAATCTGCAATGATAAAAAAAAAGCGTTGATCTTCTTAACTTTTCTAAACAGGAACTCGCTGAAGGAACTGCATTGCGACTTGATTGCTTTTGTTGTTAGTTATTGGCGATGCTTTATTGTAGATTATGCAATTACAAAACATATCGAAAAACCGCTGACTGTGCCCTGTGGATATTATTTTGGATATCACTTAACAAGTGTGGATCTGTCAGTGGGAAGCTCAGTGGAGCTAACACAACACAGACTGACACTGAACACTGAAATTTTAGACAGGGAGTTCAATAACAAGCTGAGCTAGCATGCAAATAGTCTTGGCCAGCTGAGCTCCTCCAACGTGATCCCGGATCTTTAAAGAACACCGGGTCATGAAAACACCAAGAACTGCTGCGAGTCCCTCAGCTAACATTAGCTCCGCCGAAGTGCCAACTTACCGACAGTCAACATAAACCGAAACAAACAAACTTAAACCTTTTGTAAAATACGCCATGGTCTTTTAATCATTAAGCGACACTCGTTAAAATCTCACCGGTGGATAACACTCCGTGGTCTAGCACGACATTAAGTTAACGTTGGACATTAAGCTGTCTGCGAGGAAAGGTCCGGAGGGCTTGGCTCAACAGCTAACGGTAATGCTACATTGCTCTACATGTCCTCACCACCATATCTAGCAAAACACTGACATCCAAAGTCTCCGGGACTTCTAAAGAGTTTTCAAAAACGAATGACTTTTCGTACACATTCAGCCCTATCAGCGGCACATATTGAGCGATTACAGATCTCTGTCCACTCGTCGATCATTAACGTTACTTAACAGGTTCACTGCCTGGTCAGCTAACGCTAGCACTGGTGCTTAGTTAGCATTGCTGGCTAACTAGCCTGTGCTAACTACAAGGATAACAGTTTCATGCCGGCTATAGGCACCATATTAAAACATTCAGAGTAAAACACTGTCAATTGTGAAATATAGTTACTCTTACCCAATGTCGCAAATGTTTACAAATATAAATAAATTCTTACAAATGTGCAGGACAGTGAGTCTGACACACCGCCACCATATTCAATGAACACATCCTACTAGGCTACGTGTACAAGCAGCGTCACAGGCCAAACAACGACTGCGTCATCACAGGGCGGAGCTTCTTAAAGCTCCACAGCGGTGGAAAGTAAATACAGCCCCCACGCTATTTTATATGTCGATATTTTAGAGGCAAATATCGTACCTTTACTGCACAACTATAGATACCACTTACCTTTCAGATAATTATAATACTTGATTGATTCGCAGTGTGAAACGTACAAGATAACCAGCAGTACATAAAGTAATTTATAATTAATATATTTAAAACATATGATAATAAAAAAAAAAAAATCCTATATATTGCACTTAAGGTGAGTAAAATAAGCAAAGTCATTGGAACATTAATGTACCAAATACATGAATGGATCAATAATTAGGCTCTAATCCAGTAATATAATATTCATTGATGTTTGTTGCAAGACGAGTGCTTTTACTTTTCACACTTTCAGGTAATACTTCTTTACTGTACCTAAGGACCTTATTGAATGCAGGACATTTACTTGTATAGTACTTTTCTACACTGTGGTATTGCTATTTTTATTATAAATAACATCAGTGCTACTTTGAGCACTGCTGTGTAGCCTAGACATAGTCAGTGGGAGGCCATTGTTGGAAATATGTGATATTTTCATGTAGACCTAGAAATAATCCATAGGATTTAGGACTTAGAGACACAAGACGTTATGGCATATAAACTGTATTAGAAATATTTAAGACTCTTGGCAAGAAATTAAATGTAAGCAATTTTTTGCATTCACAGTGTTAACTCCCTTGTCCAAAAGGTCAGACGTCCATGAGTTTGATCCCTTGAAGCAGAAGTTCAGATGACACTCAGGCAGCCAGTTTCCCCCCTTTATAAATATGGCTCTGCCTGAAGTTTTCAGCAGAACATCACTTACTAAGTCACATTGTGAAAATAAGAAACATGGCGTGCATGTATCAGACGTCAGTTATTTTTCTCTCCAAAGATAGGCTCTGTCAGTGTCAAATTTGTTTAGCTGAGAATAATGTAATCATGAGGATGAGCAGCCTTCTGTAAAGGCCTACCCCATGTGTGGCCTTGTTTCCCTTTCTGATAAGTGGTTTAGAGACTACTACTTAACTTTTTGTTGTCTTATGACCTGGTTATAAAAAAGACCTAAAAAAGAAGACATTCTGTAATATACTTGAAATGCTTCAGACATTCTAATAGCACTTAATTACTGATGAGTCTAAGATTTTTTTTGATACAACACTGTTAATGTCATTCCAGTAGATTTGTTAGCAGTCTTGCTAAAACAAATAAGTCCCCGTTAAGTGGGACATTGATGATATTGAAGTGTTTACCCTTCGGTGTGGCCCCCAGGAGGCAGTTAACACAGTAGAAATGATCTTTTGTAAGTGGTGTAAGGCACTTAAAAAACAGTTGAAAGTCCTTGAATATTCTTGATCCTAGCTGTTTTCAATGAGTAGACATGTATAAGATGCAAGATTCAAGCCTGAAGATTTGAGTCTATAACAATGGGTCTAAGGATTTCATTCTACCTAATGACAGTCAGGGTGCCATCATCTATCCTGTACAGGTCTGTCCATCCCTCCATAGACATGCCAACTCAGACCAACACTGACCCACCACCAAACCGATCATGCTGAACAATGTTGCAGGAAGCATAACGTTCACCGCAGCTTCTCCAGACCCTTTAACATCTTAAGACTGTACTGGGAGACACAGCAAGCCATCTGGCAATGGCACGTATTGAGGTACCATCCTGGTGGAGTTGGACTGCCTGTGCAGTAAACCAGTGTCTAGAAATGAAATGCAAAATAAATACTGCAGGTTTCAAAGCAAACACTGTAGAAACACTGTAGGACATTTGTTTGTTACATATAAAGTAAACAAACAACTATGAATATCATATTAATGAGCCTGTAAGATACAAACAAGCAACAGAGAGAAGGCAATGTGAATATGGGACTTTTCCACTGGGGGGCACTATGGTGCTATCTAAATACTGAATTATGCACAATACTGCTGCAGGTCTTGTTATGACTAAATAAAAATCTCAGTGTTTAAGGAGCTTTGATTTATGAATGTCATGCAATTGCAACACGTTGCAATGTGTTTAGACACTGGATTCATAATGTAGATAGTCCAGCAGTGTATTCAAACACTACCTCATCCCACTTTCCAACTCAGTGGCAAAAGACTGAGACATGTGAACTCAGAAATACAAACCTGTTATGGCAGTTAATGGACTGTAGAAATCAGATAAAAAGGGAATGTGTTTGGAAAGAAAACGATCTCCCAAAACACAAATGTGGTGGAGGTGCACTATAAATAAGCTATTATGGAAATGTATGGAAAAAGGAAAATAGAAATCTGGCAAAAGCCAAAACTGAGAATTATTTTTAATTAAAAAAGATTCTGAGTGTCAAATATATGTGAGGTATAATAGGTATAATGGGTATAATGTAGTCTTGTTGAGTTTCTTTAAATTTGTGTGTTAAGCTTATACTCTTAAAAGCTGTTTGTATATAAGTACCCCAGTAGAAAGTATATTTTATTTGAAAACATACCTTTGGGTTTTATTTATAAAACATCTTTATGTATTATTAATATGTCATTCAATGTAACTTTATTATATACCACTAGTATAGTATACGTATGAAATCTGTATAAAAATGTTAGATTTGTGTATATCTTGTAATATTCAGTGATATACTTATAACATGTTCCACTTTCCATTCAGTCACTAATCTCTTGAGCCATGTGATGTATAGCAATTGTAAAATCTATGGAAACTTTGAAGAAATATAGTTTAATAACACAAACGACAAAAACACAGAGTTCAAACATCCACAACACAACTACGTGTTGTTCACACACCTTTCCTCTACTTTCGCTCAGACTTGTCAACCGAAACCTACCCTCCCACCAGACTGTGGATGGAGACTATGGGCTACAGAGCAGGTTGGAACAGACCGTCACATTTACACCTAAAACCCCCTGGCTCGTCCTCTTGGTGCGGAAGAAAGCTATTGAGTAAACCTGAGCTCAGTCTGTGTGAAGTCTTGTAGCTGCCAATAGTGTAACAACATGTCAATGTAGAACACCATCCCTGTAAAACCAGGAAAGACATATTTTACAAATCCTATTCATTGCCTGCGTTAAACTTAATAAGCTGAACACAGGATAAGAATAACTCTGAATGTAATGTTAGTTTTATCTATTCAACTTCTAATGGAACTATGTGATTGTAATGATTTTATGGTTATACTTCTACTATTATTATAATTCCTTGCAGAGTCATTGTTTATTCCCTTTGTATTGATATCAGTCATATACATACAGCTGTGGAAGAAATTCAGAGACCACAGCAAAATTATCAGTTTCTCTGACTTTGCTATTTAAAGGTATATGTTTGAGTAAAATTAACATTTTTGTTTTATTTTATAAACTACTGACAAGATAACTCCCAAATTCCAAATACAAATAATATAATTTAGAGCATTTATTTGCAGAAAATGAAAAATGGTTAAAATACCAGAAAAGGTCCAGTTTCAGACCTCAAATAATGCAAAAACCCCCAAAACAAAACAAGTTCATATTCATTACTAATGTTTTAACTTAGGAAGTGTTCAGAAATCAATATTTGGTGGAATAACCCTGATTTGCAATCACAGCTTTCATGCAGTGGTCTCTATATTGCCCTGCACTACAAGCAATTCAATCAAACCTTTTATACAGTATTTTTAAAGGACATAATCACAATAAAAAGTAATGCTGTACCCAGAAATGCATGGCTGACAACAATTTTCTTTAACCACTAACTATGTACAGTAATATCATATTTATTAAATAGTTTAGAATATACACAAGTGAAAGTTGATGGATGAACATACAGTGTGATAATATAATAAAAGATCATAATGATAGAAAATATGCCCTTGTTTGAGAAGTTGTTTATAAATATATAATGGGTATATATATATATAAAATATTATATTATAATCTGTTCATATCCACTTGCAACTTTGCATAACATGCAGTGGTTAAGTGTAACCACATTACTCTGGATGTACTGCTTTAACTGCAGATTCCCTTTTTGTTTTGGGTTGCAAATCATAAAAAAACATATTACAGTGCACTCTCACGCTGTTTTTCACACTTCCCCACCCACAGTCAACACTGTCTTTGCCCCAACTACAGATTCACACCATAACTGTACACTTGACAGTTTTTTCATTGCATGTTTCACCTTCCCCGAGCGGTTGTAAAGTTTCTGTTAAAATACATTTAAAAAATGCATGTCACTTGTTCTATGAAAGCCAATAGCTATGCTAATAAAAATGCTTAAGCTGTAGAATAACACACTTTTAGGACCCATATTAACAGTCAGGTTTGTCACTTAAATGAAAAAAGTGGAAAGTTGTATGTCAAAGTGCATACAGTGTTCTGTGTTCTGCAGACGTGGCCAATCAGTGACATATGTGGCCTACATCACTTCCTGTGGGTATAAAGCGTTTGTGACACTGACAGTGTTTGTCCTCAGAGATTCTGCCTACCCTGTCATTAAAGCCTTGTTTACAGGAAAGCTAGGACAGTGGTTATTGTTTGGTTAACCACTTTCTAAACTCAAGATAAGCCCCTGAAAGAGCCCTGTGGTTTTTCATAATGGCACAGGGTTTCTGGATAATAGCACTGGAGTGAATTTATCCTTGCTGAGGCACGTATGCTTGTAGTCAGCTGTCAGATTTGGCAGGTGTGTGATGTCTAAGATAGAAGATTAGTACAATAAGATAGTTTTTCAATTGTTAGAGAAGGAACTAAATATTTAGGTTCTAGAATGAATTATATATATTTAATTTTAAATAAATTCAGGGTTCAATAAAGTGTTAACTAATATAATCTATGCTCTTCGTTTTGTTTTTTTTCTTTTAACTTTTTTTTCCTCTGTGTTTGTCATACACACACACGCACACACGCACACACACACACACACACACACACACACACACACACACTTACACTCACCTTTGTGGTTAATGGAATGATGATGATGAGAAGATTGTATGGGCATGCATGGGCCTGGTTTAACACAAAAGGATTCAAAGATTAGAGTAGATAGTAGAAAACCTCCTATCAGAAAATCTTTCCCATCCCTTTATAATAAACCTGTGTTTAAGTATGAGATTTGGCTGCTTGCATGATTGATATGATATTATTTGCATGGATGCAGTCTTTTATAAGGGAGCACTATAAAAAAGAACCAGTGGAAGTTGATGACTGATGATAAGTGGTGGACGTTTTATAGTATTCTTTTAGGTAAAAATAAGAATTTACCAGTCTAAAAAGTGCAGCTGATTCACCTGTACCTTTCTGCAGGTATCGCTGACCTCAGAGTTGTATGTTTCCTGTGTGCAGTTGCAATCTTTCTCATTGTTGTTCTTTTCTCTCACCACTTTCCACTCACCCCAACTGGTCGAGGCAGATGGCTCTCCGCTGTGAGCCTGGTTCTGCTGGGGATTTCTTCTGTTAAAGAGACTTTTTCCTCCCTTCTCTCACCTAATTCTTTAAGGTCTTAAACCTTACAAAGTGTTTGTTGTTGTTGAAAAGGGGCTATTCGCCATAAAGATTGCTTATATATAAGAAAACTGAGCAACAGGGCCATGCTGACTTGACAACAGGTGAGGATGTTGTGTACTCAGGTGATTAATCATCTAAGATGAAGATAAAAGTGAGTTCAGCTGACTTGGCAAGAGGTTCAGCTGAGAAGTACTGCAATAAAATGCCACATGATTCAATATTTGCCTTTCACAATTAACTATTTAATTTTACATTTGCAGGAGAAATGAGTTCAAAATAGGAAATCATTGTGTTTATTTTAATTTGTTGATCAAGTAGTCCCTGTTCATTGTTGTTTGTGTGTTTGTGTTTGTTACAAAAAGGAGTATTGGGAGTGAAATGAAATGGCAGATTGAAGGGCAGCTATTAGATTACTTTAAAGCTCCTGTATCACATTTAACCATCAGTTAGGACTGGATGCAATTATCACATTATAAAATTAGGGATAATTTTGTTTTCCTGTGAATTAAAGTGAGAGTTATGGGGTGAGACGATGGAAGTAGAAAGTAATGTTTTTACAAGTGGAAGCTGGATTATTTTACAAGCAACAGAATGAGACTGAGGGTAGGAGGGACAGGCAGAGTGGGGGAGTGTAGACGTCACATCTGTTCTTGCCACTCCCTAGGGGGCCTAGGAGCATGGGAACCTTTAACAGCTCCAATGGTTGTAACAGGCTTCACAAAGTGCACTTCGTTGATCAATTTAAAAGGTAAATTAAGCAATAATGGGTCTGAATTTATTTTTATCTGGGGATTAAAGATGATAGTTAACAAGTAGAAAATCTTGTTCCACATATCATCCAGTTATGAGATAAAATATACTCAACATGGTTAGTCTTTGGCACGGGAAATAAAATAATCAGTCATCAGTCAGACATGTGGGGTGGGTGTTATGTCTATGTAAATACATGCAATATAAGTATCTCTTGAATCTTCGGCTTCCTGTCTGCGGCTTGTGGCTTGCACAGTCCTCAGTTTGCCAAAGAGGGTTTTGGGTTTCACTCACTGTCTTGTCCCGCATTGGCCCCCCAGAATGGTGACCACCACACTTTAATAAGCCATTTCACAGAGGTCAATTCTCCTTTCTCCACGGCGTCAGCTGGGTCGCCCCATTCACCCTCTTCACCCTTTCCTCACCCAGGCTCCCCCATTGGCATGTGTTCATCCCAGCGTTGTTTACTGGACTGAACATTTAGAGGGGTTAGCGTTTCATCATGGCAGCTGTTGGCACCATGTGCCTCCCCCTCAGGCGGCTGCCCGACGGCACGCAGGCCACTGCTTCACACACCCTCCAGCATCCCCCTGAGGACTTTCCCCTCCTTCCTCTTAGCCACTTCTCTTGGCTTTGGTTAAAACCAATAGTTTTAATCGGTATCAAATACCAGTTCAATGTGAAGACACAGTTTTGGCTTCTAGTTGATACTCAGTGTCTGCAGACAATCAAGTGTAAACTTGAAGTTGTATAAGGCGAGTCTACTTTTTGTATATGTATACCTGACATGTACATACTTTAGTCTTTTTAGTGCAACAGCTAATGTCATGTCTGTCATTAGCTGTATTAAAGGCTTCTGTCACTGCATTTTCCACGCCACCTCTTTCTTTGATTGGTCAGACAACTGTATCTGTCATTCTCACTGTTTCAGCTCAAGACTGCGTATGGCAAACTCTGGCATGCAGGCATGCTATATCAGTTGGTTGGTCACTGTGGTCCAGACTAAAATATCTTGACAACTATTGGATGGATTAAGTTTAAATTTTTGCACAGATATTCTTGGTGCCCAGCGTATATATGCTATTGTATATATTTACTGGGCTTTTTAAAAAATCTATTGTCACTAGCAGGATACCAAATTCTGGTTTTAAGTGATGTCTCCACAACTATTACAACCTGGAGTACCTTGTGCTAACAAATACAACATGCTTAGCTAAGATTTTATCTTAGCTGTATCTTAGCTATATATGTGTGAAGATGGAGTAGAGAGCAGAGAGAAAAGTATGTGTCATCTGTGTGCAAAATAAGATATGGCCTGCTAATCAGCCAATAATCCAGTCAACAATTTCTGGCTGACTAGTTGTGACCTTCTGCTGTGATTTAAGGTGACATGCAAGTGAGGCAAAAACACTTCTCTTAACTCTACCTCTAATTTGAAGACATACTCTGAGATCCTAGCATGTTGATGTCTACTGCATCACGACTATACCTCTGTGATTGGCAGATAGCTGTGTTTTTGGAGAGACGGGTGATATTATAAATGTTCGCAATGTCCCACCCCACCACAGAGAGTTTAGTGAGTCTTGGGAGAGTGGTGTGGAGAAGAAAGGTCAGGGTGACAGTTGTCAGACCCCCGTCCATACCATTTGGATGGAAAGTGATACCACAGACAGCTGAGGCTGCTTCTGTCACTCTCAGGGTTAATTTGGAGTGTCTTAACATTCGCTTTGCTCTGGATGGATTTGTAATGAACGTGGAACTCGGGGGTAAATTGAAGTCTCAACATCTGTGTTTCCTTACATCTGATCCTTCACAGGTCTTTCACACACACTGAACTGCAATCACCATCTCAAGACAACACGACAAGTTTCTGTTGTGTAGCCACAGAGTCATGCAGTGCCCATAACTCTTTAATTTATGTTTACTGTCTGTCATCTTCCTGCATATATCCTACGCTTCTCACATGCTCCTGGGGCCGGGATCATGATGAGAGCCCCCTTAGTGAAATTTTCCCTTCTTCTCTACAGTCGGACTACATATCAGGTGGGGCCTTAAATAAACATCCGGAAAGTGGGATGAGGCTTTCTGGACACCAGATATATTCCTTCTCCAAATGGGACCAATCAGTCCACACACGCCTTCAGTGGCAGTTTGTGGATACATGTAGGAAAAAATTAGATGGACTGAGCAGCTGAATGAGGTGATGATGCCATATAGTATGTATGATTCAGTGCCTATGCTGTTTCTTTGCAGAGGATGTTCTCATAATAGTCAGCAATGTGATGTGTGAAAAGGGTATGTATTTCTGTAATTTTTTAAGTAAAATTTTATTACAGCTTTGCAGCGTTCTCACCCAGGCTATAGTGGTTTGACCCTTTAGGTCCAACAGTAAATGTCAGAAATATCAGGGGTTTGCAATTAAATGTTTGAATAGCATAATAACATGTTAGTGTGCTAACAGTAGCACCCAGTAGTTAACATTTTTTGATCTCTAAATAAAGCTAAACTGGTGTCTTGTTTACAACCTGTCTGGTGTTTCCTTGCCCTCTTAGACCTTGTTGTTGGTTTGTTAATATGCTCCCATATCTCACCAATTTCTTTGTTGAATATAGTTTTATCTTCAGTAGAAGTGTTTGCCAATATCCTTTAATACTAACCTCATTTTATTGGCACTGTTTGATCCCTCTCTATGCACACCAAAACTGAGTAGAGAGAGAGAGTCAGAGGAACGAGAAAGAATTGAAAATTATGGAAATTATTATTCACTGTCACTGTTTTCTTGAGTGTCGAGGAACACCAACATTCGACTTCTTCTGACTTTTTCAAGATTCCAGTCCAGCTCTGTCATTACTAAACCATCATTACTGTGAACAAACATTGAAGATGTAGTTAATCTGGGCTTTCAGTTTTTCCTGCCTCTTTGTCACATGCGGTATGAATGTTCAGACAAGTTCACACACACACACACACACACACATGCTTGCAAAACACGCAACAAAGTTAACACAAGCAAGAGGGGCTGGTCCATGAACCTGGCTTTGGACTCACAGAGTGAGGATGAATAATGGTGGCGTGGAGGGAGGGGGCATTAGTTGAATCTTCTCAAGCCTTTTCTCTCTGCTTGCGTCTTGTTTACATTCCACACCCCAAACCCCCTAACCAGAGCTTCAGCGCCTAATCTCATCAGCAAATTCCCCAGCTGAACAAATATCTCCTCTCATAGCGAATATTCTCACTCTTTGTATTCATACACACACACTTTGCATGTGTGGACATACACAGATTTAGCTTCCAGGTACATTGTTCCAGTTAGTTTTCCAGGCTGTGTCTTGTCTTTGGTCCTTTTTGGGAGATTCAGCCTTTGGTTTAACTCCTCATTATGTCGTGAACTACTGGCATGTCAGCAGGAAATGAATATGTCACATTCTCACTTCTGTCTTTTTATTTTCTGTTTTCACAGTCCATGTTTCTTCAGATTTTTCTTTATTGAATGATACAAGTCATACAAAGTTACAGACTGGCTACACTAACAGGAACCAATGTTTGGTCTCTGAACCATGCTTACAAAATAAGCTCAAGGTTGGAAATTCAATTACCCATCTGCTACATGCATATGCAGATTTGCAATAACCAGGTGCATGTAAATTTGTTCCCTGTCCAGAAAGATACAGCGGGGCAGGATGGGGAGCTGGATGTGAAAGGCAGACATAGATGGCTATGCCTTCCTTGTAAGCCACAGAGCAGAGCACAGGGATCCAACTGTGCAACCCTGACCTGGTCATGCAGTTATTATGGTTCGGTTCAGTGGGCCTGTAAAGGCCAACTGCCTGGCTTGCTGCACTGTTCCAGTCTTCAGCCAAAACCAGGCAATGCTCCTTTCTAAAAGCTTTACTTAGTGGGGCAGAGAATCTAATTCATTCTTGTGATGTTCTGATACAATTGATTTCTGTATTTGGTGTGTGTGTACCTGTCTGTAGTATGATTATGTATCATTGTGAGGCGATGCATGCAGATCCTCAAAACTTCAGTGGGCTATTTTAGTTTTGAATTTTTTTAAGGGTTAAGGTTAGACCATGATTAGGTTAGTTTGTACTTTACCATACCCATTTGCAATACTACTGTCATATCTGCTGCTGTTGGTCATTGGTACTACTGTTCATATATATCTCATAAGCTGCTCTATTATGCACCTCCTCACTTTTTGTTACTGTTATTGAATTGCACTACTGACATTATTGTACACATTTAATTGATTTATATTGGTTCTAGTGTCTATTCATCTCTATACCTTTTATACTTTTTTATCTTTTATACTGCATGGCACTACTACTAAGGTGAGAGAGAAACTGCATCTCGATTCTCCTGTATCTTCTGTACATATACTGAGTTGAAAATAAAGGCCTTTTGATTTGATTTGATTTAAAGGTAAGGGTTGGAGTTAAGAATAAGTTGTAATGGTTAAGGCTGGGTGTGTCATTGAGTGTTCTTAGAACTATAGAAAGGCTAATGTGTGTGTGCTTCTCCAGTTGTTCTTTCAGCCACAAGGTTGTGAATTAGAGACCATTTCCTGCACTCTTCTCACTTTGGGTTATATAGGTGGGGGAAGGGCTTCCACCCCCAAAAAACAAAAAAACCTTATTGTGTGTTTGTTTATTTGTTGGGCTCTTTTAGTATATAGGTATATATATGCTTTGTCTTTGTAGACAGCAGGGAGCCGGGACCCTTCCTACATGTCATTGTCCTTCAGAAACCATACTGACAGACACACATAACCTACAGTCACATACATGTAATAAACAATTGATATATAAGGAATTATCATTTATTGCAGGCAACAACAGAAAAAAACAAGCTCCCATCATTACATTTGCTCAGTTCTAATCAGATAAGGTCTACTTGCTGTCATCACCAAGCTCTACTTTAAGAAGGTAAATTTAATTAACTCTAGTTGCACACTAAAATAAATATCTTATTCATGCTCAGGGTGACTAATGTCTGCTGGACATGCAAGTAGGTTATTGTTCACTAGAATGTTTAGTATAACAATTTTCAAGTGTGGACGTAGTTGGGATGTTAGTCTCTCAGTTTGTTTTGACAATATTCATCCTCTAAGGAAAGTGGCCTTGAATGTTTTTTAGCCCGAGGGGTCTAACAGTCTGTCAGTTGGTCCGCCACTTCAGTCCAGACTCAAATAGCTCAACAACTATTGCATGACCTAACACAGACTTTTCAGTGGACTTTTCATGGTCCCCAGATAATGAATTCCGATGACTTCATGATTCCGTAACTGTTTTTTTTTTTGTTTTGAGGTTTTGAGTCAAGTGTCTCAACAAATATTGGATGGTTAAAGAAAAGAAAAGAAAAGAAAATTCAGGCACTCTCAAGCAGCAAAGTAAGATTTAAAAGGTTTAATCAGGGAGGAAACAGTAAAACACATCGTTGCCATAGTCTTGATTTTTAAGTCTACTGATTTTTTTATGTTCACTAAATCTGTCCTTCAGTCAGAGGTGTCTAAAGTACACAAACCCAATACTCAAGTAAAAGTGCAAGTATTTGTACCAAAAAATACTCTACTACAGGTGGAAGTACCCTTTAATTATTCTACTCAAGTAAAAGGACTAAACTACATGCTTAAGTATTTAAGTACAAGTAAAAGTAGTTCACTAAGAGAACAGTGTTTTTTAAACACTGTTGAATTTGATGCTGGTGATAACATATAAATGTAAAGGTTTAGTCCAGATTTGTTTTACAAATTCTCAAAGGTGTAAATTATGACTAAATTGTGTTTGATAAAATACCTGCATATTGTGGAACAAAAACAACAGTCTGTAAAGGTGGGGCTCATTTTAATCACTTTATACAGTGACAGGAGGTTAATCCATAAAAGATAGGTCAGTATTTTATTGATATATAATGATTATTCGTGTGAATCTAATTGATTCTAACTTAAATTATTTGTACTGGAGTAAAAAATAAAATTTGCATAAAAGGGATATACAAGTACCTCAAAACTCACTGTTCTTAAGTAGAGTACTTTAGTAAATGTACTTAGTTACTTGCCACCTCTGCCTTCAGTTTTGTCTTGGTGCATCCAGTGAAGAACACACACTGACATTTTGTGTGTGTGTTTTGTGATCCATTTCCAACCATTTGATTGAATAAACCCAACGGAAGATAATAGGAATATGTAAGTGTTTTCTTGCCAGTGTATGTATTTGGTACATTTTCATGTTGTTGAGACTTTGTCAGGCCAAACTTAATTTTTCTATTACTTAAGTCTTCCTTTGGATCCATGTACTTCTAGTCTATTATATGTTTATGTAGTTATAAAGATCATTGTTAGAGGCAATCTTTAAGTCCTAAAGACATACAAAAAATTGATTGATATGACGTGTGATCATCATGTGATTATTCAGTGGACAACTCCACTGATTTTACAACCACATAATCCGTGTACAGGTCTTGGGATGTATTCTATACATGAAAAACGTCTAAAACTTTGTATGGCTCCAGAGAGAGCTGCATGAGCTGTATGCTATATTGTTTTCCCAAGTGTTTTCACTTTAGTCAGCATCAGAAGGGTTGGAGTCTACACGTTTGAGAATAAAAATGAAAATAAATCAATATGTCTGATATTATTGCAATTATTTTAGTTTATTTTCACAGCACATCTTGACTCGGTCACTGTCATATTAATATAATGTTAAACTAGTTGAGTACTCTTGTAATTGTATTTGTATAGATCACATCACAATATATTTTTAACAAAGTTTTTAAACAATGTTAAAAATATATAATGTTACCAGCGGTTATTGGAGTCCTGCTTTTGTCTCATAGAGTCACCTTGATGATGAGCTCTGTCTTCTTATGCTGATCTGCCACTGGGGATTAGATGTGATGGACATGTGGCAAAGTACTTGATCTGTAACAACCCTTTTTCATTACTGATTGTCTGGGCATGTTTGACATTAGCATGATTTACATACGTACAAGCAGCTTGTCTAAAAACTGAATGTGAAGAAAGGTGATAATTGGGACACTGGAGGAATCATGTTCTCTGATCTTGAGAAAACAAACAGAGGCTCCAGACCACAGGGGAGTCAGTGTTCCTCTTGATAAAGTGATGTGCTTTTCCAGTTACTTATCTTCAAATAACCAGTGGTGGTTGTTTTCCAACAAACAACTGCCAATTTTTTCCAAACTCCTTAGTAAATACTGGGCTATCAGATTAGATCGGACAAATGTGAGAAGTTTCGTCAGCAGATTAGGCACAAAACACTTTTTCTCTCTGAGTTTTTAGTTTTAAATTAATTGATCTGACAGATTATTAAATTGTTTGATTTGGATCTATAACTCTATAACTTCTGCAACAAATCATACTTTAATCATTTGCGTCAAAGAAGGGAGGATATTTAATTGTAACAATTAAAATAAATAATTATTGTTAAATTGACATTATCACTAAATTATGGCTGTGTGTGAACAAAACAACAAAACAAACTTTAAAAGCATGCTGAGTAAGTTCTGCCTTCACTAATAATACCCCTAATTCTTGTTATCTTTTTGTAAAAAAGCATTGTGTTGTCTATTATAACATATCTTTTAGAATTTCCTCTAATTTATATCTTAATTATGTCTATTGTCAAGTCGGCTTTTCTATTGTTACTTTATTTGCTTGGTTAATTTTGACATTCAGTAGTAGTTAAAGACAAATATACCAAAAAGAAAAATACAAGTTAATGTAGTATTATGTGAGGTGCTCTGTGTTTTGCAAGTTAAATGTTGTTTTAATACTACATCAGAAAATTTTAAATGCACTTTTCTAAAGTTGTCAAGTCAGTTTCTTTATTTAACATATTTAAAGATTTCAGTTGTTGACCAAAAATTTTGAAATGAGTACATCAGAGGAACAGATCATGTTAAGCAGTTTGGAGAGAAAGTTAGAGATGCAAGGTTGAAATGGTTTGGACATGTTGTTGTTGACCAAAGTTCTTTACAGATAGTCACTATTATTAGACTTTGTAATTATTAGACTGTCTGTAATAGCAAAACCAACACAAATAGAATAAGATAAAACACATATATTAAATACACATATATGAATAATATCATTTGAGGATGATGATTTTAACTGGGTATGTAGTCTGGTGCCAAACCATGCAGCTCTTTGAAAGCAAATAAGGGTATTTTAATATAATTCTGTACTGGTAACCAGTGTACAGGGGAGATGTGGTCTCTCTTCTTGGTGCCAGTGAGGGGCCTCGCTACCTGATTTTGAACAAGCTGCAGGCAAGTTGAGACTGGCTGACTGGTTCCTACATAAAGAGAATTGCAATAATGGTTAAGAAGAAATAATCTCCACATCCTTAACAGACAAGAATGTATATTGTAGTAAAACAAACCTGTCTACAAAGTCTATAACAATCAAAAAATGTTTTCAACAATATACCACACAGTTATAAAGTTCAAGTTAAAAATCATTTTAAATATTTAAAAAAGCTTTTGCCTGTTTACTTGCATTCAGCGGTAAGATGGCAGGACTCATTTCTGATTTTACAAATTCAATTAAAAACAGGCTACACTTGAAGGAAGCAACATTTCCACACTGCTGAGAGAGGAAATATTGCTTTAGCACTGTAAATCACACAGTTCTGTGACTGCTTGTGTGTTATGGTGCTTTTTAAGCCTATGTTGCAGCCATTTGGGTGTGATCCAAAAACAATATCTTCAGCCCTGGTCAGGTTTAGAGGTCTGATAGTGGGATGACATCATGTAGTCCTTGTCAAGGAGAGCTCCTTTTTTATCATAGCCTCTGGCCTCACTCAATTCCTGCTCCCAGAAAAGGAAGGAAGGGAGTCTTAGTTGAAGGAATTGCAGTGAGCTCCAGGTCAGACTCTGCAGCACTGAGCAGCCAGGGTTCATCCTATAGGGCAGTTGTATTTATACTTAATCTCATAGAAATTAGCCTGTTTTCTTGCACTCTGTGTCGACCTCTCTGGGTTTTGTTTCTAAATTAAGCTTTGATACACTTTGTTTTCCTAGCTTTGGGTCTTCCCCTCTCCAACCTTGTGAATCTAATACAGAGCATTTTCTCATGGCCTTAAAATTTACCCTTAAACAAATAAGTATCTCAAATAGACAGAGCTTCATAAAAACTGAAGTTCAGATTTCATGAGAAATACAGGACAGCCAGCACTTTTTTGTTTAATGACTGAACCACACCTTACTACGTGTAGGGAGGATGCAGGAGGGCATGTGTTAACAGTGTGCCAACTTAAGCTGAGCGTGTGCCTGAAAGATTTGACATTTCTCACGGTGGGTCAGATGTTTTCCTACTGTCATGCTGCATGCCCGTACATATCTTTTTATTTAATACGTCCAACACCTTCCCTCAACACTTCACATTTGTTTTTTCAATTATGTAATAAATGTGTAGCTGATTGCTTACACTCCCTCTTTTTTCTCTGTTCTTCTGGTGTTTCCCACACTACATGCTCCTCAACAGTCCTAGCCCCTTTTGGCATTGGTCCATTTGGCAGTCACAGCAACAGAAGGACCCGCATGTGCGTGGGCTTCATAATAAAATAATCTTTGCCCTGAGGTGCTGAAACTCTGCAGCTACTCCCTGACAGTTTCACTTGCCCCGAGAAAGAGAAAGAAAGAGAAAAAAAATGAAGAATAGAGATCTGGCAAGACTTGACTGGAAAAATTACAACAGTCATGTGTTTTCAGTACTCTGCAGGACAAGGATCATGCTATGAGCTATGATATGAGAATGAAACTGTCAACGGGAACTGAAATGTATCCTTATCACATGAAATTCAGATTTTGTGGTTTGAACTTGAGACAATCACAAAAAAAGAAGTATTCTCAAATACTGCATTGTACCTTTATATAAATAAGAATACAAACGTTAGCAGAATTGTGCTTGTTTGTTGTCTGTTTCATGTCTTTTAGTTGTACCATCCAGTAGTGTAATGAAGTAAAATGTAAATTTCCCTCTAAAATGTGAGCAGAAAATACTCAAGTACAACTACCTCTAAATTAAGTACAGTACTTGAGTAAAGTACGAAGGTAACTGAGCATGCTCAGTAGTGGTGGAGAAAAATTCTTTACTTAAAAATAAATTAGTCACCATCATCATTATATTATTAGGGATTCTGCACAAAGTTATTTACTACACACATATGATTACCAAATGTAAAATAAGGAACTATGTGCAGAAAAATGTCTGCTGAGTGTTATTTATGCATTATAAGTGGAATTTTGTAACTGATGAATTCATGTTTAAGTATAATTTGGTAAAACTAAAATTTTTAAGCATAGTCATAAAAGTACAATATTTCCCTTGGAAATGCTGTAGAGTGGATGCATAAAGTAGCAGAAAAGAGAAACTACTAACAACTCTAAATTATGAGTAAAGTGTTTCAGTAAATGGATTCAGTGTAGGACTACGTATTCAGTAGTTTCACCGGACTCTGCAGCATGTATTTCGACCGAGGAGGAGAAGAGGGGGGAGGAGAAGAGGAGCAGTGGGAGGAACTTGTAGAGTTGTCTCTAGATTTCATTGAGAACTCGGAGAGCACCAGACTAACATCTATGAACTGAATCCTCTTGGAGACTTTCCCACTGTCCTCTCTCTGTCTGTTGGATTAATTTTTCCTTAGAAAGGATATTTATTTCAAGCCAGCATCTGGAGTATAACCAAACTGTGGATCTATGCGAACCCTACGTGGGAGTTAACGACATTTGTGAAGTTGAAGAGGAGGAATGTGTCGTTTCTTTGTGAAACTGATATTTCTGATTCCTGCAATCGTCATCTCACAAGGTAAAAATCTCTCAATCGGATTTGTTGCAGAATATGACAGTAGAGGCTGCAAAGCATGACTAAGACTCAGCAAAGAGTTTAAGAAACTAAATGAAAAGCAGGCTTTGGAGAAATGAGTGAACGGGAAACAGCTGTATTCCTCCGATCAGTGCTGTGCTATTTCTAATAGATATGTAAGATAAGTATAAACTGCAGATCACTCTGCTCGTTTTAAGAGCATTTCTTGCTCGTGGGAATGATTTTACTTCAGTAGCCAAAAGGCTGCGGTTGATGTTGACTTCCCTGTGTTTGCGTGTGAAAGTTAACTGTTTATTTTGCTTGTACATGCACATGACGAGCACAAAGTGTAGTCCGCCTTATACTTTTAATCAAACAATTAATTATCGACAACTCACTTAGACTCACGTTTTAATTGTTATGGTTAGTCTGGGGTTTGTCTGTTTTTTCATGTAACCACAGTTTTAGTCAGATTTTGGAAAAAAAAACAAAAAAACTTTGGATCAAGTTCTTGTTAAACGTCTTTCATATTGTTCTAAGAACCGGTTTTAAATAACATTGGAGATAATAGGAGCTGGTGCGTGTGCTAGGGCCGGGGGACGCGGGGAGGTGGGGTGCGGAGGGGGGGGGGGGAGGGCACCTTTTGTTAACATGTGTGGGAGAGTGTTGGGAGTGCCGGGTGGGGGGGGGGGGGGGGGCGGAGGTGCTGTTATTCCCGTCGGCCGGTAAACAA
>JAUBNQ010000004.1:5650904-5715888 GCA_032353495.1 Ctenopoma kingsleyae | reverse complement strand
CCATCCCTTAGCCCGGCGTAAAATGAAACCTGGTGAACTGTCATAACATGTGTGGGAGAGTGTTGTGAGTGCCGGGTGGGGGGGTGGGGGGTGGAGGAGGTGCTGTTATTCCCGTCTGCCGGTAAACAATGCCCGAGGAGAGTGTTTTATGGCTCGTGCTGGACTCTGATTTCTTTTGTTCCGCCACTGAGCCCCGCAGCTGCTGCGCTTTCCCCGCACAAGCGTATGCTCCCGAAAGCCACGCACCACGCGCTCTGGCCTCACCGGTGTCCACCGCAGGCTTCCCAGTATCCCCCACGGACAACTGTGTAACAAATCAATTAAAGGCCCAGAATGTGCAAGCGCGTGTGTGAATTAAACATTAAATACCTGTGAATAAAGATTTAACATCAAGCTGATGATTGTTTCGCTCTAATAAATTAAACTCTGCATAATCCTTGTTTAATCCTAACAGCCAGTTTAACGGAACATATTTCACAGACTATATATGCATTGTGAGTTCATGTTGGGTGTAAGATGTGTTTTAATATTGTTTTTATGCACTCAACAGGTCTAAAATGCACCCTACCCACTGAAACATGTCTTAATAAAGGAAGATGTGAAGCCACCTCAAATGGAAATGGAGAGTGCAAGTAAGTAGCAGACTAAAAAGCAGCAACATGTGATGCACCAGATGTGCAGACCAGAGACAAAGCATTAGCATTTCTTATAGTCTTATTGTGCTGTATGTGTACTATTCTTTGTGGTGTTTTGGAATTTGTGCTGTCTGTAGTGTAATTTCAGCCCTTGAAATAGCTTTTTTTTTTGGTTGGAAAGAAAAGGGGCCACATATTCCCCCTTTCATTCCACTCTTTGAGCGGGACCTGTGCCCAGCAACCAGAGGCCCTTGAGTTTCTTCTAGGCCGCTGTGCTTCAATCTGTACCTCTCCAGGAGCCACATTACTGCGTGAGGCTGCACACATTCCCTAAAAAGAAAGGAGTATAAGTAATTGAAGAAATAAAAAAAAAACTGCAGTCTAAGAGTGTTGGAGAAGCAAGGGAGGCATAGCTGGACAAAAGCCCACCACCCCATCAGTAGGCCTGTTAATGAATGCAAGACCCCTTCGCCAGTAAAGTGAGAGGACGCGTCCAGTCCTAAATCTTGTTTTTCTGCTCATTCATGGGCGACAGCTGGGGCTCGCCCGCCGCCCGTCACCCATTGTCCTGCAGTCAGAATAATGCTGTGTGACTAATCTGAGTGGGGCTTCCCATCATGCCACAGCCACCCCAAAGACCACAGCACACACCAAACCTCTGCCACAACCCCCACTAACCCTACCCCCCCCATCCAAAAGGCTTGTCTCCTGCTTTCTGAATGGATACAGCCCCCCCACCTTACCAGCTTGTGATCTCCATTAGAAAGCCAGATGGCTGTGAAATGTAATTGGATTGGATGTCGAGAGTGAGATTAATTGGAATAAAGTTAAAAAATTTTGAAGGCAAACAAGTGGGAACAGACAGAGGGGCAGATTGTGGGCTGTTTGTTTAGGCTGCAGATTGATGTTAATAATTTGTGGTGGAGACACTTAATATGCTAACATATTCTCTTTAACTGACTTATGTAAGTCTGTGAATTTGCAAATTCAGCCTACAGCGTGAAAGAAGACAAAAGATGAGGTAAAAAGAGGATAAAGGGGAGTCAGTCAGTTTTTTGGTTCTACTTGTGGAGACTCCTGTTTTTTGTGATTTCCAGTTGTGGCAAATTTTTTGCCATCTGTGAAGGCGCTCAGGGGTGGCCTGGTTTACCCTCAGGGCATGTGGTCACGGCAGGCGCTTCTCTGGTCGGCTGGGATAAGGGGGACCTATTGACGAGCCCATGCTACACGACGAGCCCAGGGCCAGCAATTCATAATATCTCATCTGCATACTCCGCTCACACACACACACAACTCCACACAGGCCTCCGCACGTGTGCACATAGAAACTCTCCCTCCACCTCCTCCTCCACAAAGCTGTTATTGTGGTCTCCATCTCTGCTCTGTCCAATTAAAACAGACAGGATAAGGGCATCACTTCACCCACCCACACTCTCTCTTCCTCCTTGCTTTCCCCTCATTAATCATTCATCCCTGCCAAGCCACGCAGCCATCAGTCACAGGGTGCACTGTGAGGTTTAGCATGAGGGCTCCTGGGTCAGAGTTTGGCATCTGCACCAGGGGGCCTCCAATATCGATTCAACCAGTGTTCTTATTGTCGCTATTTGAATTTTGTACGATGTTAACTGGGAAATGATACTTTGTACGTGATGATGACATAGCTGGAAAGTCCTTCAAGGGGAAACAGATCTGAACTGAACGTGAACTGGTTTAAAAGAAGTTGCCACTGTGAAAGCAATGTTCAGATGGGCTGAGCTGTATGAGGTTAAGATGTGCATTCCCGTCACATGATGCTAAATAGAAGGTCAAAGGTTTAAATGCTAAAATAGTTCAAAGCCACAAATGCAGCTCTTAAAATTACCAGTGAGTCATGTTGTGTGTTGTGGTTTGTGCAGCAGTGTTTAAGCGTATCGTGACACAGATTTAAATGGTAATATAGATTTAAATCCTCTTTCAGTACAGTTCCCACAAGTGTGAGAATAGAGAGTGAACCCATAGATAACAAGGTTAGACTTGTGTACACCGTATTAACTGCATGTTTTAATGCAGGTTCCTTCAGAAAGGATGTTTTCTATCCTTCCTGGCTGTAAAAATAGCATCCCTTTAAATCTTTGCAGTACAGATCACGCCTAAAATAGTATCTGGCCAGTGTCCTGTTTGTGGCTGTGAATTTCTCATTGAGGGGTTGATTGGTCTTAGCTTTTGTTGTCTACTACTACTCTGCAGTGCTAAGCCACTTTCTGACAACAAATATCAACAACATCAAGTCAGATTGACCAAACTAAGTAGTACAGCTTTTATTTATAACTGTACAAAATGTACATTGATTTAAAAGAAAAAGGGTAAAAATATGGAGTAGCAGAGCATTGTAATGTTTCAAAGTTGCTTTACTCCACAAATTAATTACGAGAAAAAGTCTTCATCTTCTTGTCTAGACTTCAGCGTACTTCAGTTTGTGGTGGTACTCGACACACGGAAACAAAAACAGGCTGCTGTAATGGGGAAGAATTTGGTCACGATTCTGTGAACTAAGAGGTTATATGAAGGTCTGGGGCTTCCTGTTTCTCACGGAGCTGTGCTCTTCTGGTTATAGGCACATTAGAAACATGTAAGGGCACAGCGTTGTGTAAAGTCAAATTTAGATTTCATTTGTGAGACATTAATGAGTAATAGTAAGAGTAAAAGGGTGTTGCCGTCAAACTTGCATGACTGCTGCTTTGCAGAAATAGACACTGTTTTGATCAGTGAAGTTAATAATAAACTCAGAAAACATGTCAACTGTCTTGCTGCATGTCACAAATACTGCAAGACATCTGACAGAAATAAAAGCAAGTCAGAAAGTTAACCGAAAGTTTGCAGTGGTTGGTGTGATTAGACTTTCTGAACTTGCACAGTGCTGTCTGGTATTACATATTGATGCTAAAACGTCTCATCCATAAAGACTGTGCAAAACCAGCACCACTAAAAAGAGGTCCCACGCTCCCTCAAGGAATGCTGCTCTTCATTTGTCCTGCTATAGGATTACCAGGCAAGTCTCTGTTAAGGCTCAGCTCCATGTGGGCTTAAATGAATCAGAAACATACAAATGTATAGATGGGTCAAGTGTGCCTGCTGGTGTTGCGCTTTTATAGGGGTTTGAGCTCTAAGGCTGCCACTCCCTTGGTTGTAGCCATTCCCCAGATGCCAGGCCCCCTCTGATACAGCAGTGAATGAAGTTGGGGAAAGGTGTGGAAAATGATTCATTCTTGCAATCATAATGCTTAAACGGTTCATTTTGAATTTGAATCTAATCTAACATCTAATGTTATAGCAATCTCAAACTACTGCAAAAAAAGATTGATACAAATATCTACCCACATTTAGCATACACAAGGCTTCTGAATAAAACTTCAGTGATCAAGATTCTGTGAGTCTGGAGAACCTCAAAGCGGGGCAATCAAGGCTTTACTGTCAGAGTGCAGAGATAAGAGACAATTTGGTTTCGGCGAGTTATGAATGTTTCCATATCTGTGTTTTAATTACATGCATAAGAGGAAATGTTATCAGCTGGCATAGTTAGTTACCTATCGTTAACCCTAATGTTACCGTATCACAAATGAGTATTTCTGCTGAGAGAGGCAAGAAGTGTAATAAGGTTCCCAGTTAAGTTTCAAAGGCAGGATGTGATGGTTGCCTGTTATGTATAATGGTAACCTGAGTAATAGACTCCAGGTCTCTCCAAGAGGTACTTCAGTCACTGATAACCATCATAAGTGAGGTGCTGTGGCTGCAGGTGTTTTCTTTTGTTGAACTGTGAGGTGGGACGTCTCCACAGCGTTGGAAGTGTACAACCACTAGTACAAGAAGACGCATCGTTCACTTATACACTTTTAAAGTTATGACTCTGGTATTTGTTAACCCGTGTCTTCTGTGTGAAAGTGATCTCGCAGTCATTAGTCAAGCAGTCCTGTTTAGTGTGAGTGACCCTCATAAATACTTCACACTTCATTCCTTTTAGAGACTGAGACTGGAAATAGCTTAATTACTATAGAAATGATCTCTTTATGAGTCCTTCTTTCTTGACATGTGTTACTTGTGGGAAACCTATGTCTGGAGTTTCCCCTTTTTCTTATACAGTTTAATTAATACTGGTTTTATAGTTACAACAGATGACATACTAATAATTTCATGCATGTTCTTGTAAAATCATTTATTTTACCATATGTAAAGCTATCATACGTTATTTTATTTACATTGCTGCTTACTGATCCAAGCAAAGTGAAGATTTTGAAATTTAACAAGGGGGGAGTTCAGAGTCCTCCAGGCCCAGTATCTGTCTTATTTCATTTAGAAACACTTTGGTGTCCTGTTCTCAGTCTTACCGACAGATGTGGAAACTGGGGGTCAAATCTCGGTTAATGATTTAACTCATTCTGGGGAATGTCAACTATATAGATATAATGAAAAAGGAGGAAATGACAAAAACTAATGTCCAGTTACAGAAAAGAAGGTTCAGTGGGAAATAAAGAGAGTGAGAAGGGAAAATATGGTACTTTCAGGTACTTTCATAATCATCATAAAAGGAAACACAGAGAGTGTAAAACTCGTACTCACAGACGTGATTACTGTACGCCACCCTCATACATCTACATAACAATTTCCACAGCGGTGGCATTTCCATCGCGCAGTGGGGCTGGTTTTGTGTCAGAAGATAAAGTCACCCCCAGAGTGGCAGATGGTAGATCAGGCCCAGCAGGAAGAAAGGACAGAGGGGAGAGAAGGCAAAGAGGCTGTCCCACAGTCACAAAAGTGTTGAGGGTCAGAGGTCAGGGAAGCATCTGCTCTGGCCTGAGACATTGCATCACTGAGAGAGACCTGTTGCCGTAGTGTGTGCTGCTGAGCTTTTCAACTCAGTTTTTTTTCAGATCTTTATCTCAGGCTGCTCTGACTTCAAGACAAAGAGGACCTTTTACAGTTAGTTAAAGTGGGTTAACACACACACACAAATGCACACATATACACCATTAATAACATCTCTGTTTTATTATGTGTTATAAACCAGAGTGAAGATTATGCCACAACAGTGAATTCCCTTAGTGATTATTAATAAGTGTTTATGGTAAAGTTAAATGAGAAGCAGGGAAACTTCAAAGCCACCCCAAATGTTTTAACAATCTTCTGCCAACTGCAACTGTCTGGGCTCCCTGTAGGGCACATGGGACTGTTAAAAACTCCCTGATTTGGTCTCACCTAACTGAGTCAACAAGAGCACTTTCAGCAGTCCTGTGTGACACATGGGGAACGCTGTAAAAAGCAAACTGCTGGAGCTGTAAAAACTCCACACGGGAGAGAAGTGAGAAAACAGAACAATGAAAAGCTGAATGTGTCTCGAAGCACTGACACGAAGAGGAATGGAGAGAGAGTCGTGTGTAAAAAGGAAATCAGAAGAGAAACAGGTAAGGTAGACAGGAATTAAGAAAGTGTGTGGTGGTTGGAGGGTGAGTTGGAGAGACAGAAGTTGCAACAGCTGACTTCACATGGGTTCTTTATGTCCCTGGAGGAGAGGCTGGCTTGTCAGCACCCCCATCTGACAAGGGGACAGAGGGGAGGGAGGGAGGAACAGGGGAGGGACAAGGGGAAAGGAGGAGGAGAAAGGAGGAGGGGGGAGGAGGAGTCCTGTCCAACAGCTGCCTTCATTAACATGTGCACCTGCTCCCTGTGGAGATTCTAGGAGGCCAACAGATGCCGTCCCTATAAACACACACACGACACTCACGCGCACAGCTACACACACTCACACACTCACACACTCACACAGGCTCCAATTCAAACAAAAACACTTTTTTGCTGACTTTAAATGCACCTACCAGTCAACTATTTTGACATTATAAATGGCTGGTCTGTTCTCTTTGTCAAACTACTGTCCTGAGTTTATGTATTCACTCCTCATAATTGCGTTGTTTGAGCTATGTGACTATAGCAGCATCTGTCCTTGCTCTGGTTGAGGGGCTTAGGGCTTGAATGCAGTGCTTCATATAGGGCACCCAGGGCCAGCACAGTTCCCTTGATCTCTACACTCATTCAAGATGAGTGTGGACAGCACTGGGGTGAAAGGTAGATGGGAACGGGCTGCTAAGGCTAGACGATTTTTGTGGCGTCTGTTGTCCCAGCAGAATGTGTTTTCAAGGTTCTGAGGGAGTCTAATCCAGAGAGACACACTAGAACAACACAATGTCCCTGTCCCGCCGCAGCGGGACTTTGCTGGGCGGGAAACTTTTACCGCCCCCAACCCTCGTACCCCTTTTGTTTAGATAATTGTTCCCATGACTTAAACAAAAAAAAAGATCCTGGTTTTCTAATCATAACTACTTCTCCTCTGCCTCTACTCCCAGGTGTCCCAGTGACTATGTAGGCAATCGGTGCCAGTACCCAAACCCCTGCAGCCCTTCACCCTGCCGTAATGGTGGTGAATGCCGTGCAGTTTCCCATGGCAACACGTTTGATTTTCGCTGCGTGTGCCGCCTGGGTTTCACTGACCGACTGTGCCTGACCCCTACTAATCATGCTTGCATGAGCTCCCCCTGTCGCAATGGAGGAACATGTGATCTCATTACTCTGACTGCATATCACTGCCGATGCCCCCCTGGATGGTCAGGTATGTTGCTCAGCTCAATATTATTCTTAAATTTAATTTTGTCTCATTTAATGATGAAGCATGATTAATGAATCTCTTTTGCTTTGTTGTTTTCAAGGCAAAACCTGCCAGCTTGCCAACCCATGTGCTTCCAATCCATGTGCAAATGGTGGCCAGTGCTCAGCCTTTGAGTCCACATACATCTGCAGCTGCCCTCCCACATTTAATGGTCAAACTTGCAAGCAGGACATCAACGAGTGCGCCCAGACTCCATCTCCTTGTCTTAATGGTGGCACATGTGTGAATGAGGTGGGCTCATACCACTGCCGCTGTCCTCATGAGTACACTGGCGAACACTGTGAGACCCCCTACACACCATGCAGCCCCTCACCATGCCAGAATGGAGGCACCTGCATCCAGAAAGGAGACACCACTTACGACTGTAGCTGCCTTCCAGGTAACACATACACATATGTCTACACACAAATAAACAGAACAATGGTAGTTATCTTTTTTTCTGTAGACATATGGCTAGTGCAGCAACAAAGCACACACTTGTTTTGCTATTACATCAGTTGACCTAAAAACCAGTCTGTTGCTGTAGTAAAATCTCACAGGGTGGAATGAGTATCTCTGGTCACCCCCCTCCCTGCCAGCCTTCTCTGGCAGGATGCAGTCACACAGACGTTTCCTTTTGATAATCACCAGCAAACCCCCCACAGCACCAGGGATACACACATGCACATAAACGTATAGATGCACACACCCCTCTCATGAGGTCACACACAAAAATATTTTGTTTTTCAGCTAAATACAGCTGGTCCATTTGACATCTCCATTGTGTTGGCATCCAATGCCGTTGCAGTGTTGTGTAACACTTTGGTTAATCTTGGGTAATTGTGGTTACTGCCTGTTAGGATCAGGAGAGCAGCTGTGGAGAAATGTTCCCCCTCCAAACCACATTGTACTATTTCTCTGAAAGCTTCAATATTTGGTCATTATTTTAAACTCTCAACTGACTGTATTGTGTCTGTGCACCTCTGACCAGCACAAAGCAAATTGTTTGGATATGTAGATGAATGAGGGATATTGTAGAGTTGCGTGTTAAAATTTAACCCATACTGTGTGACTCTCGTGGGTGTCCGTGCTGGAATGCGTTCAGATAGTGAAGCTGCACGGGCACCTGCAGAGATGCAGGTTGATAGTTAATCAGATTATTATGGCTGTAAAACACCCACTCAAGCCTTTGATGTTTGAACAGGAGACACACTGCACTGTCCTTTACAGGGTATTAAAACAGTCTGCCACGAGGACATCACTTATGTGCGCTATGATAACCAGAGGAAGACAGAGTCTGAATATTAACCAGAAGCAAATGTTGCCACATGTTTTTGTCACCTGCTGCTTTTTCAAACCAGTTTTTTCTTTTTTGTCTTGTTCTGTGTCTGTTCATTAGGTTTCACAGGTCAAAACTGTGAGCATAACATCGATGACTGTCCAGGCCACAACTGCCAGAATGGTGGTGTGTGTGTAGACGGTGTGAATACCTACAACTGCCAGTGCCCACCTCATTACACAGGTGACTATTAAACTCAACTCAAAAAACGACACAGTAAGCATTTGTAAACTTCCATTACACTGTGCTTATGTCCATTTTTCCTTTTTAAACTCTTTCAGGTCAATACTGTACAGAAAATGTAAATGAGTGTGAGTTGATGCCCAACGCATGTCAGAATGGAGGCACATGTCATGACACTCACGGCAGCTATCATTGCGTCTGTGTAAATGGTTGGACGGGTGACGACTGCAGTGAGAACATTGACGACTGTGCCAGTGCGGCTTGTTACCACGGTGCGACCTGCCACGACCGTGTAGCTTCCTTCTTCTGCGAGTGTCCTCATGGTCGCACAGGTACAACTCTCCTACAAACGCACTCTACATAAACAGATCATGTTCTCCTTGAAGTGATTAGAAGTAATGTAATGTAACGTTACTTACAGGTTTGCTGTGTCACCTCGATGACGCCTGCATCAGCAACCCATGTCAAAAAGGCTCCAACTGTGACACCAATCCAGTCAATGGCAAGGCAATTTGCACCTGTCCACCAGGTTATGCTGGGTCGGCCTGTAACCTGGATATTGACGAGTGCTCCCTTGGTAAGTTGTAACAACGTTTTCTTTCTTCTGGTTTGGTTTAGAAATTAAATAATTTATGGTTGTTATACATAAATAACCACATATATATGAAAACTCAATGTTTTAGGTGCCAACCCATGTGAACATGGTGGTCGCTGCCTCAACACCAAAGGCTCTTTCCAGTGTAAGTGTCTTCAGGGATATGCAGGCCCTCGATGTGAGATGGACGTCAATGAATGCATGTCTAATCCTTGCCATAATGATGCCACGTGCCTAGACCAGATTGGAGGGTTCCACTGCATCTGTATGCCAGGTAGGAATATGGATTTATTCTGCACAGAGTGGGAAAGTCATTAATCTTTGCAGTGTTGGACCATAATGAAACTTTGGGTCGGTGATTATGGCGGTAAGAAAATTTAAATTTTACTTATAACTTTTTGTGTGTTTCAGGATATGAAGGTGTGTTCTGCCACATCAACACAGATGAATGTGCCAGCCAACCTTGTCTCAATAATGGCAAGTGTATCGACAAGATCAACTCTTTCCACTGCGAGTGTCCCAAAGGTGAGAAATAACCAGGAAATGTGAAGAATGACTGGTTAAATCGAGTGAGAGAGATAGGTTATTGAATCTTTTGGGTCTTTTTCTGGTTGAAAAAGGCCCACACATAAAAAGCTGTAAAAGGGTTGATCATTAACTTAGCTGTCACTGAGTGTAACTCACTATATATGGTTCACAGATTCAAAGTAAATGATTTTCTTCTTCTATTAGTGCCACTCACTCAAGGGTTTTACGGTGAACTGGACAGAACAAATCAAGCTGCAGAAACATTAGCATATTTGGCGGGCATGAGAGTTTGTGTTAAAGCTTAGCGCCAAAATTGGGGGCAGGGACTGGTTTATGGCTGGTAAGCTGGAGGCCATTGTATTGTGGTTTGAAAGAAAGATTTCACTGCACAGTAAGAGCAGAGGAAAAGGGGGGCAGTGAAGAGAGTGTTGTGGAATGATTCGTTAGAAACTTCGTCTGATGCAAATTTGTTTTTTGGTCCTCTGTTTTCACATTTTATACACTATAGTCATGATATACAGACATAGTAAATTACTATCTCACACATTTAAAACATAATCTGGTGTAACGTTAAATTTAGTATTTTGTTTAATGCACGTGCAGGTTTTTCGGGGAATCTTTGTCAGGTGGATATTGACGAGTGTGCCAGCACCCCCTGCAAGAATGGAGCTAAGTGTACAGATGGTCCCAACAAGTACACTTGCGAATGCGCTGAAGGTAAACCTATGATAACTATGATTCCCTCTAATGTTGCATAGATAATGTTTTGTTCCTGTCCTGCAAGTGTTGCAGTTGTCAAATACATTATACTTGTGTCTAGGTTACACAGGACAGCACTGTGAGATTGACATCAATGAGTGCTACTCTGACCCCTGCCATTATGGCACCTGTAAGGACGGCCTAGCTTCCTTCACCTGCTTGTGCCGCCCTGGCTACACTGGCCGCCTTTGTGAGACCAACATCAATGAGTGCCTGAGCCAGCCCTGCAAAAATGGTGGTACTTGCCAGGACAGGGAGAATTCCTATATCTGCTCTTGCCCCAAGGGCACTGCAGGTGAGACATTTTACATCCACATTTAACTATGACAGATTCTTCCAGTCTAGATTTTCCTCGTATTCTTTTCTTACTTGTGCTTCAATCTACAGGTTTCAACTGTGAGGTGAATCTGGACGACTGTAAAAGCAAACCCTGTGACTATGGGAGATGCATAGACAAAATCAACGGCTACGAGTGTGCGTGTGAGCCAGGCTACACAGGTGAGTACTAGGTGGAGTTTACAGGTGGGATGGGGATGTTCCCCTGAGCTTTGGGAGGGGCAGGTGAGACAGGTGGCTGGCGGGTCCACTCCTGCAGAACAATGGTGTCAGATTGCCTGTGTGGGATGGGGGAGACAGAGAAAGGAACACAGTCCTCAACCTGATACACACAGACACACAAAGGTCTAACTTTGTTTGCAATCTGAAAAGACTGTGACGTTGAGCCTGGAAAGAGTCTGTAAAGTGATACTTTAAAAGGAAAAGAGCCTGGCCTTTAATCTCATATCTAATACTTCTTGGTGTCTAACTACATGACAAATCCTGCTAGTAACTCTAAAGTGTTTTGACTTCACTTGCTTTAGTGACACTCACCTACCTGTACTGTATTAGTGACAATGTGGACTACTCTTGTCTTTCTCCCTTTCACGGCCCAACAGTGCTGGTTCTGACTGATGGTGGCTGTGTAATTATGCAAAAAGGGGGCAGGGAGGAACAAGTGTGTGTGTGCAGGCTGCTGTGCATCCCTCCTCCTGTTCCTCCCCTTTATCTTATTGTGCTCATGGGGTGAGTGTGGAGGGCATAGCAGGACTGAGACACAGAGGGACAGAGGACTATTGTAAGTGAAGATCAGGCAGTTGGACCCTCCTCTGCTGATTGATGAAGAGCCGAGGAGGAGGGAGCTGGGTAGGGGAACAGAGGGGGGGTTTAATTGTTACTCGGCCGTGTGTGAAATGGGTCTGGCCTTCTGTCCCTGTAAACAGCCCTGGGTGAGGTTAGTTCTTCCTGGATGGGGGGTAGTAGATTGAATAGCAAGAGTAGCAACCCCCCCCTCCTCGCAGCACCACCCCCTCTCAGATCCATCTGAAACCCGCCTTCTGCCTATTCAACAGGGGCCCATTCAATCAATGGAGGAGAGGCAAAAGGGCCTCCAGGGGCTAGCAGGCTAGGCACACATTGGAGCTGCTACAGCTTCTGCCTGTTGAATGTTGAGGGAGTCTTTAGTGTTAGTGTGGTCTCTATTGTTCAAAAGCCACACTGTGCACCTCAACTAGCACCATAAATAATCTCAAAGAATACCACACCAGAGAGTGCAGCTGTGGGGCTTTCATAATGGCCGGCGCAGATATTTATCAGTTCATAACTTTCACAATAAATATTTGCTGCATTGTCCTCAAATCGTACCCTTTTGTCTTTCAGGGGCAATGTGTAACATCAACATTGATGACTGTGCCATCAACCCATGTCACAATGGGGGCACATGTATTGACGGGATCAACAGCTTCACCTGTCTGTGCCCAGAGGGCTACAATGATGCCACCTGTTTGTCCCAGGTGGATGAGTGTGGCAGTAACCCTTGCATCCATGGCCGGTGCCAGGACCTCATCAATGGGTGAGCACAGATTCAGATGTAGTTTTTTTTAAATGAGTGAGAAACAAAGTGGCACCAGGGACCTAACTTTTTTTAATTTTTATTAAAGCTACAAATGTACCTGCGACTCTGGATGGAGTGGTCAAAACTGCGATATCAATAACAACGAGTGTGAGTCCAATCCGTGCATGAATGGGGGAACCTGCAAGGACATGACCAGCGGATACCACTGCACATGCAGAGCTGGATTCACTGGTCAGTTATAACCTGTGACTTCTCCTCACTATTTATTTTTGCACATGGAGCCAGAGTGTGTTCCCTGTTATCCTATATCTAACCAAAGTGTGCTGTCTAATCCCACCACTGTAGGGCCTAACTGCCAAACTAACATCAATGAGTGTGCCTCCAACCCCTGCCTCAACCAGGGCACCTGCATCGATGATGTGGCTGGATACAAGTGCAACTGTTTGTTGCCCTACACTGGTACGACATAACTAGATTATTTTTTGTCAGTTTTGTTAGCTGTTGATTGACTGTTTGCAGAGGTCTCAGAATGTAAAGGCAATCTCAAACTTTCCACACAGCAGGATTATCGTATCCTGTGTTGTTTTAGAAAACACCACGCAATGGCCACTAACAGGGATGTCTGTTTTTGGCACCTCTGTGTGGAAAGATCTGCCTGTCTGCTTTGCAGGGATAACAGTGTGTGTATACGTGGAATAACATGTCACAGCAGCTAACACAAGCTGGAGCCTGCTCCAAGCCCTATTCCCACTTCCACCACATCCTGTTTCCTGTCTGTGATCACACAATAGCAGGAAACAGGAAGGCCCTTCCTGTTTGGCTAAGTCATTGTGGAAATGTATAAGGAAATGGAATGAAACTGGGATTTTAGAAATTGAAGTCACTCTTCAAAATGAAATCTTTCACAGTACAGGAAGCACTGAATATGCATTTTGTGTTTTTGGTATTGGCTGAAGCAGATGTTACGATTACAATGACAACACTGATGTTTTCTTTTCAATGTCCACTAGGTGAAAACTGTGAGACCCTGCTGGCTCCCTGCAGCCCCAGACCGTGTAAAAATGGTGGAGTATGTAAGGAATCTGAAGACTACCAGAGCTTCTCTTGCAGCTGCCCTGAAGGATGGCAAGGTAACTATCAATCTGTTTCTGTTTCCTCTGCAAAATGTGTACCTGTGCATCAATCTATTTACCCACTGGACAATGAGATAAAATTTCATTTAACTTTGTTTTATTTCAAGGTCAAACATGTGAGATTGATATCAATGAATGTGTGAAGAGCCCATGTCGCAATGGTGCTATTTGCCATAACACTATGGGAGGCTACCAGTGCAAGTGCCAGCCAGGTTACACCGGCCAGAAATGTGAGACAGACATTGATGACTGCAAACCAAGTAAGAAAAACAATTGCACCTTCACAAGTTCCCTACCTGTCAATGACTTAATACACCACCAGTAAATGATAATCTTATATCCTCTTTTCTGTGTTACAGATCCCTGCAGTAATGGTGGTCTGTGTCGTGATAGCATCAACAGTTTCACATGTACCTGCCTGCCTGGGTTTCGTGGCAACAGATGTGAGCAGGACATAAATGAGTGTGAGAGTAACCCCTGTAAGAACGGGGCCAACTGCACGGATTGTGTGAACAGCTACACTTGCACCTGCCCTCCTGGCTTTAGTGGCATCAACTGTGAAATCAACACAAACGACTGCACTGACAGGTAGCTGACTTTGCTGAAATAATTGTAATAATCTGTACTTATTTACCTGTCAAACTTGGCTGAGTAATCAACAAAAAGTGGATAATAATGTTCTAACGTTTAAATTTCTTGTGTTTGTTCAGCTCTTGCTTCAATGGTGGTACCTGTGTGGATGGAATCAATGCCTTCACCTGCCTGTGTCTACCTGGATTCACTGGCAGCTACTGCCAATACGATATCAATGAGTGTGACTCCAAACCATGTCTCAATGGAGGTAGTTGCCTTGACAGTTATGGGACATATAAATGCACCTGTCCTCATGGCTACACAGGAGTCAACTGCCAGGTAAGGAGAAATTCTCTTTTGTTATTCTTTGGTATTGTGTAGGGCTTTTTTTGCCTCAATTTTTAGAATTTATTAAGTATTTCTCCCTGTTTTTGTGGCTCCGTTAGAATTTGGTGCGCTGGTGTGACTCTTCCCCATGTAAAAATGGAGGTACATGCTGGCAACAGGGAGCCTCTTACACCTGCCAGTGTCAGTCTGGATGGACTGGCCTCTATTGCGACATCCCAAGTGTCTCCTGTGAGGTAGCAGCCAAACAGCAAGGTATGATATTCAGCCATTGGTTATTTGCTAACAAATTTTTCCTGTGCAAACTGAGCAAACTGTACATTCTGTAACTCCTGCCACATTGATTTCAGGTGTGGAAGTTGCTCACCTGTGCAGGAACTCAGGCCAGTGTCTGGATGCTGGAAACACACATTACTGTCGTTGCCAGGCTGGCTACACTGGGAGCTACTGCCAGGAGCAGGTAGATGAGTGTTCACCCAATCCTTGCCAGAATGGAGCCACCTGTACTGATTATCTGGGAGGTTACAGTTGTGAGGTAAGGGATTTAATATAGAAAAGACAAAATGAAAAAATGAATGGAAATGATTAATATTGTTAAAACTCATATATTGACAACAGAGGTGTGTGAATTTAATATAAATAGATTTTCAGCCATCCCATAATACTCATATACAGAGGTCAATAAGCCAAGTGTTTATACCATTAGTTTCTCTACTTGTCATGAATGCTTATTAAAATTTCTGCTTATTATAAAACCTATATTTTTCCTGTCAGTGTGTCCCTGGCTACCATGGTGTAAACTGCTCAAAAGAGATCAATGAATGCCAGTCTCAGCCTTGCCAGAATGGAGGCACCTGCATCGACCTCATCAATACATACAAGTGCTCCTGTCCGAGAGGAACACAAGGTATATATCCACGTAGCACAGTCGAATACACATATAATCAGATACAAAATCACACACAAAAATGATCAAACAGATGACCATAATTATTCCTTCACACAATGTTTCTGTCTCCCATAGGTGTCCACTGTGAGATTAATTTGGATGACTGCAACCCCTTCACTGACCCACTGACCAATGAGCCTAAGTGCTTTAACAATGGCAAGTGTGTGGACCGCATTGGAGGCTACCAGTGTGTATGCCCACCAGGTTATGTGGGAGAGCGCTGTGAAGGTGATGTCAACGAGTGTTTGTCAGACCCTTGTGACCCCAGAGGGTCCTACAACTGCATTCAGCTTACCAACAGCTATCGCTGCGAATGCCGTACTGGATATACAGGTACTGGTGTACATCTAATATCACATAACAAGCATGCAGTATGTTTATGTGTCTAAATATTTACCTGACACTTACATTTCGCATCTGGTCTCCAGGTCAGCGTTGTGACAAAGTGTTTGACGGCTGTAAAGGAAGACCCTGTAGAAATGGAGGGACATGTGCTGTTGCCAGTAACACACCTCATGGTTTCATCTGCAAATGTCCACCTGTGAGTACAGCTCATAACCTAAATGATTTCTTCCTACGAAATACTTTTATGATCCCTTTTATCTTGAAATATATTAGAACCATCCTAATCTGTGTCTGTTTTTGTCCCTCTAGGGTTTCACTGGCTCCTCTTGCGAATATGACTCTCGTTCCTGCGGAAGTCTGAATTGCAGGAATGGAGGTACATGTGTCTCTGGCCACCTTGGACCACGCTGCCTTTGTCCACTAACCTTCACTGGACCTGAGTGCCAGACTCCTACTGACAGCCTCTGCATCTCCAACCCCTGCTACAATGGTGGAACGTGCCAGATCACCCCAGACGCGCCTTTCTTCCAGTGCAGCTGTCCAAGCAATTTCAATGGCCTGCTGTGCCATATCCTGGACTATTCCTTTGTTGGGGGTTTTGGTCGTGACATCACTCCTCCTCCGGAAGTTGAGGTGAGCTGTGAGATTCCTCAGTGTGACGAGTGGGCGGGCAACCACATCTGCGACTCGCTGTGCAACAACCATGCCTGTGGTTGGGATGGAGGAGACTGTTCACTGAACTTTGATGATCCTTGGCAAAACTGCTCTGCTGCTCTGCAGTGCTGGCGATATTTCAATGATGGGAAGTGTGATGGCCAGTGCAATAGCCCTGGGTGCCTGTATGATGGCTTTGATTGCCAAGGACAGGAAGGACAATGCAAGTAAGTGCAGAAAACACTGTGCATATTTTTAGTTTTAGGGGAGATTTGTCATAGGTTTGTGTTTTTGGAGAAATATTAAAATGGTGCTATTCTTTTTATTTTGCAGCCCGCTGTATGACCAGTACTGTAAAGATCACTATGCAGATGGTCACTGTGACCAGGGATGCAACAACGCAGAATGTGAATGGGATGGTCTGGACTGTGCCAACAACATGCCAGAGAAGCTGGCAGACGGGCATTTAGTTCTGGTGGTTCACATTCCCCCAGAACAGCTTAAAAATCGTTCTTCAGCCTTCCTCAGAGAGCTCAGCAGCGTCCTCCACACTAATGTGGTGTTCCGCCGTGATGCCAAAGGAGAACCAATGATCTTCCCTTACTATGGCAACGAACAGGACCTGGTTAAACATAATGTGCTGAAGCGCTCTGCAGATGGATGGCCCGAGTGGGCTTCGATGCCAGCCAATGTTTTGGATCAAGTGAAGGAGAGTGTTTCTGCCATGGTCAGTTCACGGAAACGTAGAGAACTGGATCCTGTGCAAGTCAAAGGGTAGGTACCATACAAAGTCACTTTCTTTGAGCAATACAACAATTTGTTTGTATTTCAATTATGGAAAAGTCTACCTCAATGTTTACATGAAAATCTTAATGTTTCCAACAATTTCTAGGTCTGTGGTATACCTGGAGATTGACAACCGGCAGTGTTACCAGCAGTCCACTGAATGTTTCCAGAGTGCCACAGATGTAGCTGCATTCCTTGGAGCACTTGCCACCAGTGGGAATCTCAATGTCCCTTACATTGAAGCTGTCACAAGTATGTAACTAATATCTGACCTAATGTTGTTCAGTGTGTTGAATTTAAAACAGACACAATGTTGAATCCTTACAATAACATGTTGATTTTCACTTCTTTCCAGGTGTCAGACCCACTCCCCCCAACTCAGAGCTCTACCCCATGTACGCAGTCTTTCTGGTCTTGGCTGCTTTGGGTTTTGTCTGCCTGGGTGTTCTGGTGTCCCGTAAGCGGCGACGAGAGCACGGCCAGCTCTGGCTTCCTGAGGGATTCAAAGTGTCTGAGCCCAGCAAAAAGAAACGTAGAGAACCACTTGGAGAGGATTCTGTTGGACTGCAGTAAGTAGAAATTCGGCATGGAATATAAAGGCAACTATGCTTTAATGGCAGCAGTGTACTGTATCATGTGTCTTCTGTGCTTGATGTCATGTAAATGGTCCAACTTGCCTCTTCTTTACAGGCCCATGAAAAACTCAGACATCAATCTTATGGATGACAATCAAAATGAATGGGGTGATGATGATCCAGACTGCAGGTCCTACAGGGTAAGATGAACAATTTGAATCAATCTTCCTGCTGTCTGAATAAACTATAATATACCAAACTGTTTTTCCCAAACATTTTCACATGTGCTACACCTATTGATGTTGGGATGATTGGTGTGTTTTTCAGTTTGAGGAGCAGGCCATGTTGGATTTGAGTGATCATACCGATCATAGGAAATGGACACAACAGCACCTGGATGCAGCTGATCTGCGTATTGCCTCTATTGCTCCTACCCCTCCTCAAGGAGAGATAGAGAATGACTGCATGGATGTCAATGTCAGAGGACCAGGTGTGTACATGTACAGTTTATTTTACAGAATAATTTCTAGTTGTGTGTCACGAGTGTGTTAACTCATTATAATCTTCCTTCCTCTTTCAGATGGTTTTACTCCCCTGATGATTGCCTCCTGCAGTGGTGGAGGACTGGAGACTGGTAACAGTGAGGAAGAAGAGGATCCCTCTGCAGAAATAATCTCTGACTTCATTTATCAGGGTGCCAACCTGCACAACCAGACTGACCGCACAGGAGAGACTGCCCTCCACCTGGCTGCCCGGTATGCCCGTTCTGATGCTGCCAAACGTCTTCTGGAGTCCAGCGCCGATGCCAATGTTCAGGACAACATGGGTCGCACTCCACTTCACGCTGCTGTGGCTGCAGATGCACAAGGAGTATTCCAGGTAATGGCTTATTCTTAAGACTCACATATCTCTAGAGTTTGACTTTTGATACAATTTGTCCAGC
Organism: Ctenopoma kingsleyae; assembly: GCA_032353495.1. Taxonomy (NCBI): domain Eukaryota; kingdom Metazoa; phylum Chordata; class Actinopteri; order Anabantiformes; family Anabantidae; genus Ctenopoma; species Ctenopoma kingsleyae. The sequence goes on along the minus strand of JAUBNQ010000004.1, from coordinate 5,696,985 downwards.
AGGTTGAAAGCACTTAACTAAATGAGTCTATGTCCATGCAGATTTTAATCCGAAACCGCGCCACTGATCTTGATGCCCGCATGCATGATGGAACAACACCGCTAATTCTGGCTGCTCGATTGGCAGTTGAGGGCATGGTGGAAGAGCTTATCAACTGTCACGCTGATGCTAACGCCACAGATGACTCTGGTACTTAATGTTTTATCAACCTATCATCTCTACAGCCCATAAGGATCCCTCATTGTACTTGGCTGTTACGATAATCATCCCTTTCCCTTTTCACTCTCTCCGCAGGTAAATCTGCTCTCCACTGGGCCGCAGCTGTAAACAACGTGGAGGCTGCCATAGTACTGCTGAAAAGTGGTGCCAACAAAGACATGCAAGACAACAAGGTATGTGAAATGATATGACTGTGATGTACCTATTTACATTCACAGCAGTATACGGAAATAGTGTATAAACTGTTTTTTTGGCTTTGTTTGTATTTTAGGAAGAGACACCACTCTTCCTTGCAGCCCGTGAAGGCAGCTTCGAGACAGCTAAGGTTCTTCTGGACCACTTTGCCAATCGTGAGATCACTGACCACCTTGACCAGCTGCCCAGAGATATTGCCCAAGAACGCATGCACCATGACATTGTCCGACTGCTGGATGAATATAACGTGGTTACGAGTCCTGGGCTTCACAGTGCCCCGCTAAGTGCGTCCAGCCTCTCCCCACCTCTCTGTTCCCCTAATGACTACCTTAGCAACATGAAGCCCACTATTTCTGTAAAGAAAGTTCGCAAACCTAGCTCCGCTGGAAAAGGAGGAAAGGATGCTGGCAAAGATAATAGAATGAAGAAGAAAAAGTCAATGGATGGGAAGAGTAATTTGCTAGACACATCAGCTGTTCTCTCTCCAGTTGAGTCCCTCGAGTCACCCCATGGTTACCTGTCTGATGTGGCTTCTCCACCCATGACATCACCCTTCCAGCAGTCCCCACCTATGTCTCTAAATCATCTACAAGGCAGCGGAGACTCACATATGGGTCAAATTAACATGGGTAAAGATATGGGCTTTTCTTTTGACCCTAACCCTCCTCGTCTCTCTCACCTGCCTGTGTCCAGCCCTAGCAGTCAGGGTACAACTTCTATAGGTGGCAGCAGAGGAGGCCAATGTGACTGGGCTTCCAGGATGCACCCAGGAGTAAGCCAGCAAGGAGGCTTCACCCAGGCACAACCTATATCTCACAACATGATGGGCCCTCTGCATGGCATTAGCACTGCTACTCTGTCTCAGATCATGGGGTATCAGAATCTACAGGCCAGCCACCTCGGTTCATCTGCACACATGATGCAGCAGGCTCACTCGCGGCAGCTCCAGCAGCAGAACTCCAACTCCACCACAGCTGGCCAAACCCTCAACCAGAGCTTTCCAAACATCGAGGTGAACGGTTCCGACATGCAGCAAAACAATGGCTCAGGCCGCTCTATGTCCATCCACACCGTAATGCCCCAGGAGACGCAGATGCTCGGCACACAGTTCCTCACCCCTCCTTCCCAGCACAGCTACTCTGGCCCCATGGACAACACACCTAATCACCAGGTACAAGTGCCCGACCACCCATTTCTAACCCCCTCCCCCGGCTCCCCCGACCAGTGGTCCAGCTCATCCCCACATTCCAACATGTCCGATTGGTCAGAAGGCATCTCTAGCCCTCCTACAAGTATCCATTCACAGATGAATCTGATCCCAGACCAGTTTAAGTAGAGACTTATTAAATGGACAGAACTCTTTAGTGGAAAAAATATATTTACAAAGTTCACACAGAAAGAAAGTCACAAACCTGACTCAACACTGAAGGTTCTCCTTTTGTAATATCAGTTTTTATACTAACGATAAGAACAGTTTTAGTAATTTTGTATTTATTTATGTGCTTTTTTTGACCTGAAATATAAAAAAGATGCTTTTATATTTATGTTTTCTTTTGTTATGTATGGGAAGATTAGAAACTGTTTAAAAGGACTGTATATCAAAACAGACTCCTAGATGTGTACACTGGCTATTTATTTGTGTCTTGTGTCTTGCTATATTCACTGGATTTATTTTAATCGTTTGGCACATCGGTCTTTACAAATTTTATTTTTGGGATTTGCATTGCATTACGTTTGTACAGATATTTTTCAACTTTTATAGATTCTTTTAAAATTTTCAGTATTAATTAATCGTATTTTAACCTTCTGGTCTTTTTAAGTGATACAGGTTTTGTTACTGAACTACATTTCACTAAGTCTTATCACTGAGTCTGTGTTAGATAATGATCAAATATTTATATATATAAATATAAAGTGTCACCTTGCATAATGTTCTTTACTGCATTTTCCTCTCTTGGCAAAATAAAAGAGAGTAACAGAGATGCTTGGTAAATTTTGGACCTTAATACACAGAATGAATATATTTATGTGTTGAGAGAAGCCTTTCCAAAAGACTGAACAATGCTTCTAAATCACCCTGAGCCTATTTTTGTTGAACAATTGTCTGGGCTGGTGCAGAGTAATTGATTTGTGATAATTTATGATGCTTCAAACTGCTTCATTTTGTCATATTATATCCTGAATCATTGATTACGGTCACCATGTTTCACCTATTAAGGGTTGCAGACCTGTTATAGAAAGTTGAAAATGTTACATTTGCCACAGTTTAAAATAGTGCCAGTGTGATTTTTGTTTTTCCTAAGAAAAGCGATGTATTTGTGAAACTTCTTGTAAAAAAAAATGTCTTCACGGTGGAGAACACTGTGAGTGAACTCGGGACCTTTACGTGTTTAATGACATCACCTGCACAAAAAACGTGCAGTTCAAGGTGTCTCTATGTCATGTTTTATAAACTAATCCAGAGATAAAGATGTTTTTAAGAAAAGATGTAATTCAAAATCAATGTTCATGCAAAGTTGTAGTTTGCAAAGAAGTATTTCTTGATTAAAAATGTTTTGTAAAAATTGTCTTGATTCAATAAAAGTTGCTGTCATGCTTTAAACTATGACTTCTGTGCTTAATTTCATTATCTTTTCTGAAATATTATCTGGTTGGCAGTATGGCCACCTCGTCTGTAGCTCTCCAAATTCAGTACAACATCCGCTGCAATAACGTGAAAAGAATGTGCGGCTCATTGCTGCAGGAGCTGGTGTCTGCCGCCCTCTAGTGGTGAATAATATGTAGCCAGTTTACTAGAAACAGGATGTGTATGTTATGTTTTTGCCAAGATAAGTGTTGGGAAACTGTCTGTGAGGTTTTTCTCTGACCTCTTGACTGCTTTCATTAAGGACTTTCAACTATTTGGGCCTCATGCAGTCAATCCATTTAAATGGGTAAGCATTGTGTTACGCAACTGTCTCTAAGAGAAGATGATTTAATCTCAAATCTTCATTACAGTAGCAAATTCTTCATAATTTGTTAAACTGGATTAAGACCTTGTTTCAGCAGACATGATGTAAATAGCAGTAATAGAAGAAGTACTCTTATGTAAATGCAGCAGTGGTAAATTGCAAGTAGTCTGTTACAAGTAACCTGTTGAACTGAAACAGTTTCTTAACTATAGGTACAGTAAGAAAAATAAAAGTATTCATGTAGAAGGACACAATAATATTCTACTATTACTGAAAGTAAAAACCTTTAGCACAAGGAGAACTCGCAGAATTTGAGGCTGAAATAAATCATTATTATTATGAATAATAATAACTTGTTGGTGATTATTAATAGCTTATTCTTTAATTTTTAAGGAATAGTATATTACTGTATATTTTTTCTTGTACTACAATTTTGTAGCAGTTGCAACAATGGCAGATAATACCTGCCTGGGATGGATGCCACCTTCACTGTTTATTAGTATTTATTGTTAGAGTTAATTATTATTGTTTCATTTCAGGGTACATAAACTTGCAAATTTGTCATTTACAGTAAACAAACACCTATACATTTTTTAAATAATCAGAGTTTTAGATTTGAGTCGCGAAAGATTTTTTTTTCTATTTCCCAATTGTGAAGCCCCATTTAAAATTTCCAGACCTGCTTCAGGCCTTGGATCAGCTAAAAAAAAAAAAAAAAATCCTAAATGAGATGCAGTGTCTACCGCAGTCAGGCCTGCAGCGCCTCCAGCAGGCGGGACTGATGAATTGCAGCCGTAGAGGATAACACTGGTCCCCATAGAGACAGGCTCCTATAACCTACAACAGGACTCCCCCCCGGCCACCGTCAGACCCGTTGTTCCTCTCTCAGAGGCTATGACAGCCCCATCATGAAGCAGCCGTATTGTGGACGTTACTAAATTCCTCGAAAACAGACTTCCGGATGTTTGCCAGTCAGATTTTTTATTATTGGATTAACGACCATCAGCCGCCAGGCGCAGCTTTATCCTGAGAGGCCGGAGATTTGTGTCGCTGAGGAAGGGAGGAGTCCTCCGTTATTTCACCGTCAGCTGAAGCCAGAGCAGCATGTCGTTTTAACAACACCCATCTCTCCTGTAAGGCTGTGGAGACGACCCGATGCGCTCTTAGAGGTGAGGCTTTGTTATATTTGTCGTTATAAATGTCGATGTGTTCGCAGTTCAGCTGGCTACTGTGAAGTTAACGGTGCTATGCTCGTGTTAATGTTAATGTTGGGTCATTCATTGGTCACCCTGTCGCACCATCGACTGGACTTTGCTTTAAAATAAATAACAGCAGCAGAAAATGTATATATAATGTATACAGTCGCTAATAAACCCAGAACATTTGTGATTTTATGTCTAAAGGTGCAGCTTCTCTTTCACTCCATCAGCTGATCATCAGCTGGAATAATGTGCAAATAAATGGTTTATGGGTGAAATGTAAAAGTGCACATATGCGGTCAAAGCATATTGATAATGATTGACAGCTACAGCATCGCAGATGATACCAGGTGGGTCTCCGTGCAGTGTTTTCTACATTATGTGGTGGAGATCAGAGCAGGTGCTGTCACTGAGCCGGGCCCTGGTTGTTGTTCTTCATATCGATGATGTAATGCTGGGGTGGATGGCATTAAGGTTTCTGTGTGTGCCTCCCTGTGCAGGATGGATGTGGAGGTGAGTGCTGGCAGGAACAGCACCTGGAGGAGAGCAACAGCAGCAGCAGGAGTAGTGGACGATGCAGGCGGAGGAGGAGGTGGTGGTGGAGGAGGCATGGAGGCTCAGGTTGTACCGCTGGAGCTCTACGACTCTGCAAGAGCAAAAATAGACGCTAATCTCCGCTGGTTGTTTGCTAAAGCCTATGGTACAGGTAAGACAGTGTCTGTATTTGTTTGTTGGATCAAACATGTTCTGCATGTCTGAGCTGCAGCTGCAGACATTATAGTCTGTATGATATTTGTGCAGCATAATGTGTGGGTCTGAGGAACTGCATCCTTTACTTTTCTGTTGCTGTTGTCTCAGGAAGCAACAACGCACAAGACAGCAACACAAAATAACAGATATCTTTCTATATCTTTGTCCATGAGCGTTTCCAGAATATTCTGTTATTTAATATTCGGTTTGGCAACAGCAATAGCGATAGACAAGCAAATAACACAGTCAAATATGTTGACTAGAACTGTGAGAGAGGATTTATAAATCATGTCATCTATTTCTTTATTTATTAGAGTGTCTGCAGTGGAGACATTAAACATGGGAAGGAAGCGATGGGTAAAATCAAACTAGGGTCATTGTGATCCTGCTTATTGCTGAAACCATTAGTTCATTGATGATTAGTTGAATGGCAGAAAATTAATTGCAGTTAAAAGTCAGTTTCTTTATTATTTTAAGTCACTTTTCAACCAAAAATACCAAACAGTACCTGGTTCCAGTTTCTCAAATATGAGGATTTGCTTTGTTTTATGTCTTACGTGATATTAAACTGAATAGTTTTGGATTTTGAACAATTGGTTTGATAAAACAAGATACTTGAAGACGTCACTTTGGGCTTTAGAAAATTGTAGTGGGCTCTTTGTTTTTTTACTGTTTTCAGACACTATATAGACCAAAAGATTATTACATGAAATACAAATAATCAGCAGATTAATTAATAAAATAATCATTATTTGCAGCACTATACTAGAAACCTGGTATTATTAGCTGATTTACACCCAGATTTTCACACTTTTGTCTCAGGATTAATTTATATATATTTATATTATATAGCTGTATTGACAGTTTGGAAAAAATGAAACTCAGTAGATTATGTAGTCAGCTGCATTATGAAATTTAGCAATAAAGTTGCCATTACATGGTTTATGTCTGTTTGAGGTAAGAATACACTGGATCTACAGTGTCTACTGTGTTTAAATGTTGACAACTGTACTGTTTACAGTGATAGATTTTTACCAAGTTGTTATTCACAGTGTCACGTGCTTTGTAGCTCGGTGCTTTTCAATGTCAAAAATGTAAACAAACTTCCTGAAAGGATCTATACACCAGGACAGCAGAGCAGCAGGCCAGACATTTTGTATCTTTGAGTGAAGACTTAGGCCGACATCTCTTTACCAGTCTTGTATACACAGGTCACTAGCCTTGCTGGCTATGATGGATCCACAAAACCATTAACAATCATTGCTCTACATCACCAGGCTGTAAGCAAATGTCTGTGAATTACTTCTTGAATTCTGGGGAGTGTGAGCAGAAAGTCAGCTTTGCTGGTCATACAGCCCTGCAAGTCTCAGTGATTTTATTATCAGTAGGACAATGAGGCATTTGTAAGGAGACACAGAGACGGTCATCTAGTAAAGGAAAACTCTTTGTTGTCATATTCTTTACTGAGTCAGACATAGTGTCGTTTACAGTAAGTGTTTCCATCCATGCAGGGCTGTCTACGTGCAGTGACTCAGTGAATTAACTCGGATGGAAACAAAACTCTAAAATTCACCTCTTGTAATGTGTGGTGAGACAGACTGCAGCTGAGCTAAGAGGAAGAGGATGGCATAAACATTATAATGAAAAAGCTAAACCGATGCAGCATATAACTTTTCCAATAAAAAAAGCTAACATCCACCCGTATTACACCACATCCGCATGAGTGAAATCTCACTATTCTCCCAGCAGCTGGAGCATTTTATGCTGCTGGAAGCACAAGCTTCATCTTGTTTGTTGCAGCTTTATCTCTGTGTTACTCAACAGTGTGTTGTTCCAGGGCAGAGGTCAGGTGCCCATTATAAACACTAACCATCACCTTTTCCCCCTTCGAGCTTCCTGCTTCCCTTAATCTGATAGACTCCTCGTGACGTCACTCTGCCTGGGACACACTAAGGAGAGACAGATTTCTAGAACTAACTATATTATCTTATTTATACAGAATAGACAGTGCTGACATTATATGATTTGAAAATTATTATAAATGCAAGATGTCACTGTACGTGTGGCTTTGCAAATTTCCATTGTAGCTTAGTTTGATGAATAACATTTCTGTTTACTTTCCACAGTCCTGTTTTGTAGTGAATACGATGATTGGCTACGCAGGTTTTTCTCCTTCATACTTTCACTTATTTGCAGACCTACATACAACGTTTTGTTGGTGCTACTGATGAGAGTCAGGCCTTTTGTGTAGGATGGCAAGTAGCAGTTATTTTTGGTACTGCTTAATCTAGCAGTTATTACTCAATTGGTCTACGCCGTGTCACAAATAGTCAAAAATGCCACAAATCACAGTTTCCTTAAGGTGGCAAGTTTGTTGTAGATCTTTGTTTTTTGTTTTTGTGGTATTTGTTCACAGTCACATAAGACATAAGAATCAATTCATTTTCTGTTGTTCAACTGTCTTAGCTGTATTTAGTATGTTCATTTTCATTAGTGATTAATCTGACATTACCTCATTACTCGTTTTAAGAAAGCTCAACTCGGTTTATAGTATCAGCTCACAATTGAGTATCTGATCACATATTTAACATTTGTTATTATTATGTTTGTTTTCTGGGATACAATCTGGGATCGCTGATATTCAGTGTGGTGGTCAGAAAAACCAAAACACTCTTATTAGATTAGAAACCAAACCAACAAACACAGCCATGCTGAGAGGACTGTGTGGTCTGCGTGTGAAAGTCTGCACAGCCAGTCACATGTTTAAGTGTTTAATGGGATTTAACCTGAAAGCCTGTGTCATTGTTCAACACAGGCTGTACAGAGTTTTACTAATGGCCTTTAGAGAAACATTCATATCTTATCTGAATATTACTACACAACAATGCCACTGACGTTTTCTTGATTTTAATGTGTTAATGTAAATATAATGTCAAACTACATCACTGGGACTGTTTAATAATTTGCACACCTTTACTAAACTTCTCCAAATTAAGCTTTTTATTAATACTATTCAATGTTAGAAGAGAAACTATACTATCGCAAACACATTGTTGTCATTTCTGACTGTAGTTTTGTGGCTTCGTGTTTTGTGACTCCTTTGGCATACAGTCTAGATAACAGTTTATATGCAGTAAGCAAATATTGGCCAATTTACTGGTTTACCTCTTAAGCTGATTGATCTAAACCATATATGCAGGCAACTGTCAAGAACTGGAGATGAAATGAAACATGAACACAGCAGAAAATTTAAAATATATATATTTTCTTTGCAGTAAGTGTCAGTGGATATAAAGCATATCAGAAATAAACCAGTAGTGGCTCAAGAGCTACATAAGAAGTATGAGCTTCATTAAACTAAAGAATCTGGATCCATATACCAGTTTATTTCTGTAGTGTCAGATTTAAAGTGTCCCTGCAGGTTGGCTCGGCCTAAAGACTTCATTTTCCCAGCGTACTGTCTTCTGGAGGATTCTCCATTAAGCATTTTTGGTGGAGAGAATAGTTGTGTCTTTCCCCTGCAGAGCCCAGAGTGTGACAGTCCAGTGCTCACTGTCAGCATCTCTGCTGATCAATCTGACCTTGTGTCAGAAAGAATAGGCACAAAGGCTTTCCCTGTACCCCCCCCCACCCTTTTGCACTCTCACACGCACACCAGGGTGGGCTTTACCACATGGATCAGGTAGATAATAATAAATAATAAATAATAAATATCTAAAGAGTATTAGTAACTAGGATTAGAGAGTAGCTCCTGCCACCCTCCTCCATCACAAACACCTCCTGATGTCAGGGACCATAAAATGATGCAGTGAGCAGGCCTTGCTGAGGAGATGGGACATCAACCCAGCCCCCACCTCCGGACATGCTGGCATTCCCCATCATCTCCATGGCAACCAGGGAGGATGAGGGGCCATTCTGGGACAACTGAGGCTGAAGAAGTGACAGGGAAAAAAAGGAGGTATAGCTGGAAACGAGCTGGAGGATGGTTTGCAAGATTTGGCTTTACTTAGATACACGTGAACGAGACAGAAGAAGACAGAGATGGAGGAGTATATAATGAGCATTTTCTCACATGCACGTAATGCACTTCACGGCAGCAGAGAGTGATATAGATGCTGTAGGTAGACAGTGCCAAGCAAGCAGTCTGTTGTGAAAGACCCAGCTGAGGTCTTCACAGTGTGCCGCAGTCCTAATCTGAATTTGCTGTGTGTGTTTGTGTGGTGAGAGAGAGAGTGAATGTGTATGTTTTCCACTTGTCCTCTTTTGTTTTCCTCAGTCATCATGACCTGTAATTTTAATCAAAACAAAAAGAACACATGCAATGGTTAACTCTGCTTCAGTGCTTTCAAGGTGGATAAGTATTGATGCAAGTCTTTACTCTTTTTTTCATTTCCTAGTTATGGTCTCCATAATTGTGATTTAATATATCTTCATATTGAGACAGGGACTAAACAATTCCCAAAATCCATTATTTGATGATAAACCCGAAGATACACACATACAGAATTATTGTTGTGATCTTCCAGCATGTTATGAAAGCGTGTATGTCCACAGCTGCAGCTTTTTTTGTGGAGGTGAAACAGAAAGCATCTCAGCACAATGGATGTTTACAACAATCTGGCTGAAGCTTGTTCTATTGTCAAAGGAACCATTAGACACTTTGGGAAATATGCTTATTCACTTTCTGCTGAGAGAACAGAAGGTCGATACCACCCTGTACATGCTCTGTACTGTTTACTCTGTACTGCTCCTTTAAGATATGTTTCATGTAGTAGGAATGCCCCCCTATATCAGTACTGACTGGTTTGAGTGACAAATCTACTAATATAAGACCCAACAAATTGTCCGTTAAAAGAAATATTTTATTTAAACAAATTTTAATCACCATTCTAATTCCAAATTGTCTCATTGTTTTAGTCCTTCATTCACCACATAACCATACCACCTGCTAAGTCTGTCAGACAACAGTCTTACCATTTTGACTAAACCTTTATGAGAGCTTCAGGTGTTAACTCTAGATTAACATGTCTTTTAAAAATAGCTGCCCTGTGTTTGTGTCCACGAGGAGGACAACACCAGGCTGGTTTTAACAACACCAGCTTAAGAATGAATGCTAAGCTCTGTTAGCTCATTGGCTTAAAGCCTCTGGTTGCCCTATCTGCTTCAGGGATGCAGCCTGGTATGACATTTAACCAGTGACTTTGAATCAGTGTGTCCTTCTTGCACTTGTGTCTTCTTAGACAGTCTATCAGTCTTATGTAACTTGGTGAGACAGTAGTGCACACGTGTCTGTACAAAATTAGTTTGAGTGTGGATACATGTTGTGATTACAGCTTTAACTGAACAAACTCACAGCCTAATAATTAACGTGTGGTTAATTTAATAATATATATATATATATGTTTGTCATCATTCCCGTTTCTAGATCACATCCCTGCAGATCTACGAGACCCCTTCTACACTGACCAGTATGAGCAGGAACACATCAAACCCCCCATCATCCGCCTGCTGCTGTCTGGAGAGCTCTACTGCCGGGTGTGTGGGCTCATCCTGCACACTGAGCAGGCCGCCTCACTCCAAAGCCACCTGTCTGTCATCCAGGCCCTGTCCAGGAAAGGCATCTATGTCCTGGAGACCGACAACACGCAGGTCTCTGACCTGGACCTCAGCTCAGCTCCCATAAAGATGGTGGGTAGCTTAACCCTATATCTTGTGATACAGTACTGATACAGATAACATCAGTTAATGTGAAAGGCATCAGTCCTAGTGACAGATTGTACAGAGAATTATCGACTGACTGCAGACCTCCATACCTCTTTAAGATTTTAGGGTCTTATTTATCTAGTTGTTTTGGATTTGTGCCACTGTTTGACTGTATCTGCCGGCTGTGTAAATAGGCAGTAGTTTGCTAACAAGTTCAAAATATCAGTTTTAGGGTAATTTTATGTCAGTGATGTGTTAATACCTTATTCAGATGCCTCGAGAAGTCAATAAATATTAAAAACATTACTTTTAAGAATGATTAGATAATTAGTTGGTCACAAACATGAGACCTTTTCACTTTTATGTAAATTGGAGTACATTCACTGCAGTAGTATAACCTGGTGAACTGACAACCCACACTTACCATCTGGTTACAAGCTAATGTGACTTTGTTTTCCAGAATCAAATGTCGTCCAAGAGTACTGGAATAAATAATACACCCATAGATGTGGCTGTTGTGCAGGTTTTAGAGTGTGTAACTAAAATAATCATGAAGCAAAATGAACCAAATGCTGAGCAGTTTTCATGTAATATAAACCCACTCTTCACAGACATTAGTCACATCCAACAGGTGTGAAAACACAAAAAGGCAACAAGCTGGCTGAGAAGCAGCAGTTTATGTTCTGTTTATTAGAAATTTGAAGTGTCATTATACAAATGTGCACAACTTGTTCCTGGCTATAAAGCTGTCATCTTTGTGTTTGAGATTGAGGTGTTGATATGGCGTTTATGCCAGGCATTGCCATTTTAAATAACACAAAATCCATGTGCCAGGCTTCCAGCAACAAACACACTTTCATTTTGTACAGTTTTAACTCACCCCGGGCCTTTTTTGGAGGATTTTGCTGCTGTACCTCTGCATGTTTCAGTCTAGAAGGTTCCACGTGTTTCCATGGCAACTCAGTGATGGAGCACCTCTTATATTGTAATTTTAAATCAACTCTGTCATCACTGTTCACAGAAATGCACACATGCAGTATGTACTACTGTTAATTAGAAGGTATGAAGGTTTTATGCAACATAATTTACATTATAAACAGACCTCTTATTCTGATGTACAATGTACACAACAGAAATACATGGAAATACACATGGAGCAATAAATACATTTTTATGTAATACCTGGAAAATCCCAATTTATGTTTCTGTTCCATTCATAGACAGCTCTAAATCTGTGTTCTTTCAGAGCTCCCACATCCGCCTCATTGATGCCCTGATGATGGCCTATACAGCAGAAATGATCAGCATTGAGAAGGTTGTCACCAGTGTCAAGCGCTTTTCAAACTTCAGTGCCTCCAAGGAGCTGCCTTTTGATCTGGAGGACTCAATGGTCTTTTGGATCAACAAGGTTTGAACCAAATATTGGTGTTAATATTTGAATTTGTTCATTCTTTTCTTCACTGATGACTGATGATTTCTTCTGCTACATCAGGTGAACACAAAGATGAGAGAGATCACAGAAAAAGAGCTGAAAATGAACCAACATCTGCTGGACTCGCCCAGTCACCAGAAGGTAAAACCCTGTGTCTATTCCCTCATCATTTTCTCTACAGAAAAGCTTCCTCTCTGAGCAGTTTCTTTCTCTAGCTGCCTTTAACAGTTGTCCTTTAGTAATTCTGCACACACGCATGCTATCCTCACTGGGAGCTGATGTCAGGTGTGTTGGTTTTGTCATCAGATCTTGATCTTGAAAACTTGATTACGAGGTACAACTAATGACAAATCTAAAAACATATTTAACTCACTATGTCTGAATGCTGATATTTGACTATTCGTTCATGTCAACTCTCCTGTACCTCTCTAGGGAGATTGTATGCACCGTGTGTTATTAGACTATATCTTCTATGATGTTTCAGATGAATGGGGTTGGATTAAATAATGTGAAAGTAAAAACTGTAATGATACTCACTGAACTTTAAAATACAATATGCACAAACACCTCTAAGTATTTTCCTCATTTGCCTATCCTCTCGTAAACTAAACTTGCTTTACTCTTGTCTAACCATGTCCAGTTGTCTCTGTCTCCATGATAACTGAGAATAATCAGATATCCTGTCACCGTATCTGACCCTTGACTTGTGTGCTACTCTCCCTGTTTGTGGTTCCCCCAAACTCCTTCCCCTCCTGCCTCCTCAACACTAGTCTCCCTCCAAATGGTATTGGAAGCTTGTACCTGTAAGTGTGACCACTAACATCTCCTATCTCCTTCTGTGAGTGTGTGCACTGTAAGTCTGTTTGAGGTGTGTGTGTGTGTGTGTAAGTGTCAGATCAGGAAGCACAAAGAAGGAGCCAAACTAAAAATAACATCTAATGCATAAAAAAAATGTATAAATGCCATGATGTTTACAGTGAAGATGGCACACTGCCTCTTGGTGGCAAAGAAACAGCACTGTCATAACACGCTTCCCTTTAACCCTCTTTTGCTTTGCATGAAAGCCTTTAACACTTATTTCAGTTTTCAGATGTGCTTTTGCTTTCACCAGCTCACTGCCCCAAAACATTCATACATATCCATATACCTTTCTATACGTAATCTTTTGTTGTTATCCAGCAAAGTCTAAGTGAACTGCCAGACACTTCTAACTCAGGTTGCTTTATGTGTCACCATAAAGGAACCTGTCATTGTTTGAATGGCTCAAGTTCAGTCATCCAGTCATGGTTTGCCTCATTTCATTAACTTCCTCCCAATCATGTCTTTCTTCCCTCACCAGCCCGATATATTGCATGCTCTGGCACATTGCTTATTGGAGCCTGTGGAGTTCTCTCGCGTGGTAATGTACACACCTTTGACCCTTTTCATTATTTCATCCTGACTTTTGTTGTTTTCCCCTTTCCTCCATCATTTATCACATGCAAAAAACTAATAAACGCACCTCAATCTTAGTTAAAATATTAAACCTGAACATGATTATCATCCTCGTGGGTTGAGTGAGGACACAAACATTATTCATGTATCACATGACCTGACACAGATAAGTAAATACCATCAAGAACTGTGTATACACCAGCTACAGATAGCTACTTTCTATGTGTGTTAAACAAACCTGGGGAATGATAAATTATATGTAACCTGTTTTTCTATCAAAGCTTATGTGAGAAATGTTGTGTATGACCAGTGAGCATGTGGTTTTATGTTGTGATTAGATAAATTTGTGTACCTTAGGTAAATGTGCGTCCTCTCTTACTCTGTAGGTGCGTTACCGCAGAGATCACCTGTCAGGTCGCACGCTGCAGCACTTCCCCCTGTTGGACGACTTATTGAAGGACGTCTCTGATGGCACGGCTCTGCTTGCTGTTATCCACTTCTATTGCCCAGAATTCATTAGACTGGAAGGTACAGTAACACTGGACTACTAGATCCACTGAAGAAAGCTGGTTGTCACAACTTCATCATTCTGTAGCATAATGATTCTTTATAAGATTTTATCTTTCTGGGAAATATACTTGCACTACATGCTTTTTTGCTGAGTGGTACATCAGAGGATCAATATCCCTTATTTTCATTCTAAATAAGAAGCACTGTAGAACAAGGAGACTGTTTAGGTTAGCTTAGCTTGAAAGCTTGGGGCAAAAGCTTGTCTGTGTAAAGATCTGTTTAAAGTTCACTAATTACATCACTAGTTAATACTATTGAATTATATCACCTTTTTTAAACCTCCTCCCAAATAAAGCCACTGTACAGTGATACTGATCTCTTCATCTAACTCTTGGCAAGAAAGCAAAAACTAATCACATTTTCCAAAATGTGTCTGAAACACATTCAATGGGATAAACAATGTTGACCATTGTTTTCTTATTCTGTGCAGATATCTGTCTGAAAGAGGTTCCCTCCATAGCAGACAGTGTTTACAACATCCAGCTACTGAAGGAATTTTCCAATGAGTACCTGAACAAATGCTTCTATCTGCAGCCAGAAGACATGTTGTATTCACCACTAGTATTGAAGGTGAGCCCCTGACGCAAGCAGGGTCCCTTTCGACATTGTCATTGCTTCCTTTTGACCTTGACCGCTGTGTTTTGCAGAACAATGTGATGGCCTTCATTGCTGAGCTCTTCTGGTGGTTTGAGAATGTGAAACCAGACTTTGTACAGCCCAGGGATCTCCAGGAGATCAGAGATGGTACAACACACTCTGCTTTGATATTTATGTAATTGTTGTATTGTATAATAGTATCTTTTCTAACAGTTAATATCCCCTTCTGTTATTCTTTTAGTGAGATTATTGCTGCAGCCTAAGAGTTCACGAACCCATGTACCCATCTCCAGTGTTACCAAACGTAATTTTATGACATCATCAAACTCTGCTGATGTCTTGACCACACCCCCGAGTCCTGACCTCAGGTATTATAGTTGATAAAGTTTAATAAAGTTTGTTTGTTTTTTTCAAATAAAAAGCTGTTTCACTGGTAAATGCACTTGGTTGCCTCACATTAGAGTGCTGAGAAAGGCCTTTTGTTCTTCCTGCTGATATTTATCAAAGTCATTTTCAGTATTTTATATAATTTCTAAGATCAGACTTCTTTAACTCTAAAATCCACTAATAATTGTCTTTTCCTTTCAGCACAAAGCCAAGGTCATTAAGTCCATCTCACTCCTTACTGTCCTCAAGGCAGAAACAACAAGTTGAGGAGAGCGCTTCAGGTACTATAAAAATATTTACATGTGCTGCCTAAATATATTATATATTATATAAGTTATTGTAAAATGAGAAAAGGGTGAGAGAATAGAAATTGCATGAAAAAACATTATGGTTGTTCTTCCTACAGTTTTCTAATACGGATCATATTTTCTTCATACAGAACTGAGAAAAAGATCCAGCTCTGTGATCTGTGCAGATGAGCAGCACCAGGGCTCGGCGATGGCCTGGCCAGAGAGGAGGCCGAGGTGAGCAATGTGATAACAGTCTTCACAATTTCTGTGCTGATTACAGTTATTCGGTTTCATGTATCAGCAGGTGCATACATAAAATACAGTATCTTGTTCCATGAATCTTAACACATGTTTTGACACAAACCATATGTCTTCTTTTGTCTCTGTCAAGACCTTTATCCCAGCCGGTGCCCTACGCTCTGCATTGTCCCCTTGAGGACAACGTAGATAGTATCAGTCTTGCTCGCTCCATCAGCAAAGATAGCTTAGCCTCCAATATCATGACGCCCAAACACATGCTGAGGCCAGGTTCCCGCATGTCTCAACACAGACTCAGTGGTCAAAGTCTGCTCAGTCACATGCGCATAGAGGATGAAGAGGAGGAAATAGAAGAGGAGGAACTAGTTGCTGTCATCCACCCTTCATCATTTTCTAGATATCGACTAGGGAGTGACATGGAGCAGGATGAGCTGGAAATCCAGAGTGCAGTCTGTTCCTCAAGGGTTTGTAATACTCGTTGCTCTCCCCGCCTTGACACAGGCCCTGTTACTCCTGACCACCAGGCAGACAGCTTCTATTTGGAGCCTTTGATGCCTGCTGTCCCTAAGCCAGCCAAAGAGAAGAGCATCAGCCTGAATAAGGAGGAGGAGAGTGGTGAGAGTCGCTATAGAGGAGCAGTAGCTGCTAGGAAAGCCTCCGGAAATTTCCCAGGTACCTCACAAAGGAAACCTCTCGCAGCTGAGTCAAACAGAAGTACCATTACAGCCATACCTGTTGCAGAATCAGTCCCGAGCTCTCTGAAGCCACCCACAGAGGGGTCAGTAGTTATCTCTCCGTCAGAGAAGAAACACTCCCAAGGCTTTTTCCTTCATCTGTCAGGAGAGCCAGACAGCCACAGTCCATTCCCTGCTTCATTGGAGGTTGGCCATGACTCTGACTCTGACATTGCTGACCTTGAGGAAGATGAGGAGGAGAACGATCAGATGGAGCTACTTAAAGAGGTAGTAAAGAGAGGAAAAGGAAAATGCTTAGGGGAGGGAGAGGTATATGAATGTGGAGAGGGAGAAGGTGAGTCAGCCAAGCTGAGAGAAGACTTGAAGTTGAGTGAGTGGGATGACAAGGAAGATCGCAGTGGATGTTCTAGCCCTTGCCTCAGTACCGTATCCTGGTCGAGCAGCTGCAGTGCTTTAGGCAGTGCCAGTGTGAAAATGACCAGCTTTGCAGAGAGAAAGCTCCTTAAACTTGGACTCCGTGATGGGTTCTCAAGTACCAGTAGCTCCCAAAAGACCACGCCAGATGGCTCTGATTTCACCCCCTGTCCTCCCTGGCAACTGAAGAGTGAGAGTAGCTCTGGCTGGCTAGGGAAAGAGCCTGGTCCTGTGTTGGCAAAGAATATGATGGTGAATCCCTCTGTAATTCCTTCAGAGCTGCTGCAACTTCACATGCAGCTAGAAGAGCAAAGACGCGCTATTGAGTATCAGAAGAAGAAGATGGAGGCCCTATCAGCAAAGCAAAGACTAAAACTAGGAAAAGCTGCATTCTTAAATATTGTCAAGAAAGGTGGAGGGAAGAGTGATACACTTCCTTTACCCATGAAACATTCCCAGGAATCATCAGAATTAAGTGTTGCTGACAGGAGTAAATCTAAGACCCAGGCCTGCCGGGATGACTCGTGTCTTGATGCTCTCAAGGTCCAGGCGAAGGCAGGCCAACCAGAGGAAGCACAGATAAACAGGGACAACAGACTGAACACCCTGTCTCAGGATAGTGGGGCTGAACCTGACTTGAATGAGTGTTCCCGCTCCATAGATATACTAAATGAAGCTATCAGTTCTATTCAGCAGCAAATGATGCAGCTTTCCTTACAGCAAAACCTGCTAATGAAGCAGAGTGTAGTCTCACCTCCAGACAATGTACAATCTGTACCTGGCACAACACCCAACACAACACAAACAACATCTTCTACCTCAGATTCCAAATCTTATGCAGTTCACTTTGTAGATATCAGTGACAGCAGTTCTGTCCCTGCTCGCCGTCCTCCCAAGCTTAGCTCCAGCCAACGCAGCAAAGTCACAGAGAGGAAACAGAATAAAGAGAAGATCAAGTTTAATAATCAGGCCCCAGAGTGCACGTCTTCCCCTGGAGAAAATAATGGAGACCAGGAGGCGGGGGTTATTGTTGAGAGTCCCAGGTCAGAGAAAAGTGTTCAGAGAAGCACCACCTTCAGAGTCCATGATGACACTGGAGAAGGAACTGGGCGATTCTCAGAGAAACACCAAACACAGGATCCCCCAGTTATCTCCAGCCCACCCTCACAGATGGCAGAATCAGAAAAGAACAAAGCTGACATTGCAGGAAAAGAGATGTTGGGTGGAGAGGAGAGTACAAGGGTCAAGGGTCAACTTATTGAGGTTGACCTAGCAGGTCAACTTAAGGATCCACTAGAGGATGGCAGTGCAGATGTTACAGACTCTACGGCAGAAGGCGAGCAGAAGAATGTGCTGGGCTTCTTCTTCAAGGTAAAAATACTCATGCGTAACAACCATTTCCACATGACAAGCATGTACAGTTTTTAATTTAGAGCAACCAGTGATTAACATTGAAAGCACCATTTGTGAAGCATAGTTCCTAAGTGAATTATGATCACTCTTATATCTTCCAGGATGACGAGAAAGCAGAGGATGAAATGGCAAAACGTCGTGCTGCCTTTCTCCTCAAACAGCAGCGCAAAGCTGAAGAGGCGAGACTACGTAAGCAACAGCAAGAAGCTGAGAGTGAACTCAAACGTGATGAGGCCAGGTACATTTTCACACAAACTCAGAGACACACACTACTTGTCTAAGACGTATGCACAAGGGTGTATTTTCGTCACACAGTGAAATCCTGCCTGCCTTAACTCTCCTTCATATTGTTCTAGGCGTAAGGCTGAAGAGGAGCGTGTTCGTAAGGAGGAGGAGAAGGCTCGACGAGAGCTTATTAAGCAGGAATACCTGCGGAGGAAGCAGCAAGCACTGATGGAAGAGCAGGGTCTGGTCACGCCTCGCCCACGGAATAAATCCCGTAGGAAAAGACCTAAATCGCTGCACCGTGAAGAGTCCAACAGCCTCCCCAAAGGCTCCACCACACGTAAGAACACCTTTGGTACTTCAATAACGTATATTTTTGTGTAATCCACGTTGTCTGTGTATTGTCTGTTTGGAATAGTTGTATAATTATATAATAAAGTTGTATGATTTGTAAGGCTATTGTGTGTGTGTGTGTTTCCAGTTTAGTTCATGTGTCTTTGTCATCCTCTGAGTGTATACATGTTTGTTGTGCAGGTAATTCTCTGAAGGTGTCCATGTTGATCAAAACCCAGGGCTCAGCAGGCTGCAGGGAAGGTGAAGCTTTAACCTGCTCTGCATGACGTGATATGAAGTTTACAAAACTAGTTTATGCAACAAACACTCATGGATCTGGGGTCACTCATGGATTACATAGAAAGTTTCATTAAAATTTACAGGAGCTGTTTATGATCCATGTCATTTTGTGATCTTCCTGTCCTGCCTTTGATGCACCTGCTCTCCCTCATTCTCTTCTGTCAATCAGTGGTTGCTCTAAATTAAGTAACATGCTTGTCATGTGGAAATGGCAGTTTCGTTTGGTCAAGGAACTGGGACCAAACTCTGCTCTTTTTGTAACTTTCAGCTGATCTGAGCTGCAGTCACCGAGGGTCAACGCTCTCTTTAGCAACTGAAGCAGATAGTGTCATCTCTGGAGGGGCAGAGTCACAGAGGTAAGAATTCCCATGTTGTTTGTGCAGAGATGATGGTCTTGTCTCATTTTGTCTACTGTAATCATTTGTATGACTTGTAAGTGTGTCTTTCAGGGCTGGATCTGTGTGTTCTATGGAGTCGTTCCCTGTGCTGAGCAGGGCATCTAGCAGGAACATGGAGAGAGACTGGGAGAACGGCTCCATAGCTTCTTCAGTTACTTCAGCCGAATACAATGGTGAGTAGAAATGCAGAAAAAACTACAAATTTGCCTAACAGACTTGCCTTACTAATCTCTTTGTTATGTTTTGCTTGTAAAAGGTCCCAAACTCTTTAAGGAGCCGAGCTCCAAGTCCAACAAACCAATCATCATCAATGCCATCGCTCATTGCTGCCTGGCTGGAAAAGTTAATGAGACCCAGAAGAATGTTGTTGTTGAGGTTGGTGTGATCACTGGCGTGATAATTAATTTGTCGAGGCTGATTATTCATTGTGAATATGTAGAGGCTATTGCTTCTATATCTTGCAGATTTTAGCTCATATTTTGCCATATGCAGAAATTATGTTTTGTGTTTGGTTTACAGGAGCTGGAAAAGTGTGAATCCAATCACCTGATCATCCTATTCCGCGATGGTGGGTGCCAGTTCCGAGCTATTTACTCTTACTCACCGGACACTGAGGAGATCATCAAGTTCACAGGAACAGGACCGCGCAGTATCAGCCGAAAGATGATTGACAAGCTCTACAAATACAGCTCAGATCGCAAGCAGTTCACCGTCATCCCCGCCAAGTCTGTGTCTGTCAGCGTGGACGCCCTGACCATCCACAATCACCTCTGGCAGGTCAAGAGACCAGGGAGTGCACGGAGGAAGTGAGTTAGAGGAGAAGATAAAAATATTGGACACTTTTTACACTTTCTGTTTTATTATTGTTGGGCCGGACCCAATAATCCTGGAGGTGATTGATTTGTGATCATGTGACTGATATACTGGAGAGGGACATGTTCTCATGAATGGAGATGTTAGTTTGTGGCAGTGTGAGAATATGAAACACCTGCCAAGTGAATGTACTGTGATTTTTTTTTTTGTTTTTTTTGGTGTTGTTAGTTTTTTATTCTGCATGTCATACTTTATGTTTTAATTTGTGGGTACGTCCTACATTAATTAGGCACTACTGATGATGGATTCTTATGTAGCAGTGAGGAGGAAATTAA
This sequence comes from Ctenopoma kingsleyae, assembly GCA_032353495.1. Taxonomy (NCBI): domain Eukaryota; kingdom Metazoa; phylum Chordata; class Actinopteri; order Anabantiformes; family Anabantidae; genus Ctenopoma; species Ctenopoma kingsleyae. Next base: position 5,676,074 of record JAUBNQ010000004.1, on the reverse strand, counting down.
ACCATGGAGTTGAACAACTACAGAAAAGCAGTGGTAATCTATCAATTTTCTGTTTCAGCTTGGCAAAAAAACCCTACTGCTGTGATTAATCCAGGCTCCACATAGTATATTTATCCCCCAGTAACTACTGGCAAGTGGTTTTATAAAGCGGGAGCTTTGAACAAACTTTTTTTATACTTAAGTATGAAATGGATGTTAGCAAGTGGTAATGTCCAGTCTTGTTTTCTATTTAGTGTGTTTGGGGAAGTGAGTGAGTATTTGTGCTAGGGAAGTGGAGAGCTGAATGCACCACTTGTACATCCAACTCTGAATGTGTTTACTCTCTTAATTATGCTTTAAAAATTCTGCCATGCAACAGAACAACAAAGCAAAGCAGTTTGTTTGTTTTATTTTGGGAGCTGCTGTTACAGTGGAAGAGAAATATTGTTGTTTTTACAAGGGGGGGAATTGTACTAGTATTTATTCATAATGCGAAGCGCTTTGGATACTCAGTGTATTATACCTTATCAGTAGTGCATTATATTGTATTCCTACTCATATTCCACCACCCATGTGGGCCATCTGAGATCCAAGACTGGCTCATATTGCTGAACCAAAATGAACTGAGCTATGCCACTGAGCCATTTGCTGCTCATTAACTTCTCACTGGATTCTAGTGAGCAGAAGGTTTTAATGTAGCTTCTGGCGCTCAGCACTAGTAATTTCCCTGTAATGACTGGTTGTCAGCAGCTGTTAAAACATTGGGGAAACTGCACAATACTTGATATTTGTTTGCTGCATTTTGTATATTTTTGAGTAGTATTTTTTGTACACTATGTACAAGTTATGTTTACTAAAAAAGCAGGCACTATTTTGATGTTTATTCTGTTACAGGCTTTCAGAGATGTCTTATTTCACTGTGTTATATTGTGTGTTTATTTATTTTGAAGAGATATAATAAAATGCAATTTCAATTTTCCTCTTTCTGCACTTGTTGCACTGTTTTACTTTTCTTTTTGTGTCCACATCTAAGTATTAATACCATACTGTAAAAATATTCCATGATAAGTAAAATTGCAAAATATACTTAAAGCATTAAAGTCTCAAGTATTCAACTGAGAAATGGCCCTTTTGAGTGTTACACTACTATGTGCAGTAGTACAATGTTAGATTATTATTGCTCATGCATAAGTGTGCATGAAGAATAGCACATGTATTTGGTTATGGTTGAGCATTTATTTATGTAGAGCTGCAATGATTATTTATTACAGACTAACTACAGATTTTGTTGATAAATCCTTTAATTGTATGTTTTGTAAAAGTCACGAGAAATGCCTGTCACAGTTACGCAGGACACAAAGTGACACTTTTAATGATGAAACAGAAATAAAAATGTGATGTGATAACTGACTTTATCAGTTAAGTTCAAATTTATTTTTCACATCATGTTTTAAAAGTTGTTCATATGTTTTCTGTTTATAATCTCAACATTTATTTATTATTTTAACATTTATTTATTATTTTTAGTAACCAGTAACTAATGTACAGATGAACTATTTCCCTTTAAAATGTAAAGCAAGAGAAGTAGAAAGTCACAGTAAAATACATCAAATTTGTATTTGAGTAAATGTACTTAGTTACTTTCCAATGCTGTTCAGGCAATAAATCATACTTATTCTCATACATAAATTACACTATTATGCAGTGTTACACCCTCACTCACATTTCTGTCTGGACCTTCTGGACCCTCTTGGCTACAGACAGCAAATTCCCAAAATGTCAAGCTCTCTTTTTAACAATGCTTAGGCTAAATTAACAACTCAAAACTGTTTTAATATGCATTTTAATAATATAGCACTTTAATGTGCAACTTAAATTAAAATAAAACTCACGTACAAATATTTTTAACATTCAAAAATGTATGAAGTCAAAGAGTCGCAGTCAAAAATTCTTTGTGTGCAGGATGTAGAATTTTAGAAATACAAATCTCACCCACAGCCACAAATGTAAATTAATAAGCAAGTTCTTTCACTGAGCAGTGCTTAAAGTAAAATCAGGCTGTCTGATTACTAATATAGTACAGATCCTTAATGGCACAATACTTACTATATGACACGGCCTGTTTAATTGGCTGAACTAAGCTCTTGTAATGCAAAAACTTCATCCAACCTAAGAAATGTACTGCTGTAAACATATACTGTAAGTAACCACCATTGTTTCTATGTAACCTACTAATTAAGACCTCTACACCACTGAATAACTACTTATATGGATCAGCAACAAAAATATGCTTCAAAAGCTGAAGAAAAGTTTTATATTCACATAATTAATTTGAGTTATAATGTTAAAGGTCGTGTTAGACTTTAATGTTAATGCAAATTGGTGGTCAACAGGTAGTTGTAACCTTCAGGAAAATTTTGAATATGTGCATGTGAGTTCTGTTAATTTCAAAATGTGAAGAAGTGTGTAATAAATCTTGGGCTACCAGCCTCTGCATCCCAAAACCTTTGATCTTGATGTTCAACTTTTGCTTTCCTTGATGGCACAGACTAAATTTTGACAGTGGAAATTATTGTTCTGTGATTGTTTGAGAGATCACATCATCTCTAACCAAGAGCAACACTGCAGGTGTGATCGACCTGTTTGAAATATCTTCAATTAGTTGAATTAATTTGTTAACGAGTGTGTCCCTGACTGCTCATCTAGGAGAGCTTTTGCAGAAATGAATACGCTATTCTTACATAGAGTGGCAAGAGGATGAAAATATCACAGATGACGTCAAATATCATCTGCCAAACAGTAGGCACTCATATCATTAAGTGGTAAACTGTACTGCTAGGACACTGTAGCACAAATCGTCCTCTGTCAGACAAGACATGTGTGGACACAACCAGACTTCCATGACAGCACAAGGGAGTGACCAAGAAGAAGTGTGTACCAGTGAAGGTCAGCATTGTATCAGAGCTGGGTGTCCTCTCTGATGTCTATGCTGGACTCGTGTCTCTCTTTTAGGCTGCTGCTGTGGACAGGTGGTTCCTCTGGGACGTGAGCTAGAGGGTCTGGACGAATGAGGTACCTGAGAGAGAGAGATGGTGAGATCAGAACATATGAAGAACTGAGGCAAGAATGTGCATGTCCCATGTTTTCCCACATGGAACCACTCTGCACCTTCCTAAAGGTCACAGTGCATTAAAGAAGAGGAACTGAATAAACAGCCCGAGGGATGTGCTTGCTTGTGAGAGAAATTATCATTACCAATAGTTACTCTGATTGTAATCATTCATAATAACCACTATAACTTTACTCACAGTCATTTGATAATAATACATACAATGGTATATTTTATTAACCTGTTTAATGCAAATCAGGTGTGAGTGACTCAAATTTCACCAGCTTACCAAGCAACAGTGAGAAGAAAACAAAAGAGTAATATTTACACAATGTCATTGAGCTCCAGCCTGGTGTCAGGTGAAGGGTTAATCAGGACATACGACAGTGTGTTTTGTTGGTCATTCTGTTCATCTGAAATAGAAACATCACCACAGTCAGAAGAAACTGAAACAGGCACATGGGTATAATGGTTATGATCTAATTCCTACCTGCTTACCTTGTAGGTAGCCCAGATTGACTCTGTTCATGACATCACTAGCTGTCAGATTTGTTAAATCTTCTACAAACAACAGGGAGAAAATAAACAGACAAACTTTTAAGCTTAAGCAATCGTGAAAGCAAAGAGCAGTTTGCTTTCTCGAGTAAGAATGGTCCATCCTCACCATATCCTGAGGTGGGAAGGCCCAGATGCCTCATGCGGTTGCGGACCAGTTCAGACAGCTCCTCCCTCTCAGAGCGTCGGTACAGGTTGAGGCGCTGCTGAGCGATGCGCTGGGCGTGGTCCTTGCTCGAGTCTCGGCTCATCCCCTGCCACCTAACGCTCTTCTTACTGAGACGACGTGCCCACTGCATGCTCTTCTTCCTCAGCAGGGGGTGATCTGATTGCTCATTGCTGCGAGACTCATCCCCCCTCTCCTTGGTGTCCTCACAGTCATCAACACTCATACACACCTGAGACTGAAGTGATCAGATAGGAAGTTACCTCTACAGCCAAGATACTTCATAATGAAAGTAAAAAAATGAAGAATGATTCTCCTCTGAGGTAACATTGGTGCAAATTGGTACCTGTTCCCCAGGGATGAACAGTCACAACTTTTAATTTAGCACCACCAGTAGGTAAAAATTCAATTAGTCCAATATTTTGGTTTATCAACTATCTCCAAAAATCTATTTACATTGTAATTTGTATTTAATAATTAGCAAATGTTAGCATGGTACCTAGAAATATATTGGCTACCGCAGTATTGTACACTGATTCTGCTGTGTACAGGTTATACATTTATTTAATAAAGCCTGAATATTCTACCTTGGAGATGGATATTTAGCTTTACGCAACTTACTACTATCCTCACCTCAGAAGTAGGGAAAACGTGGGATTCTGTGCGATAGATCCCAATGGGAATTTCAGCACTAGAGGAGCAGAGTTTCTGGAACAGCCTGCCGTAAGTGCTAATCCACAGGTCCTCCTCAGTTACTTTCATCTAAAACAACAGATCAAGGCATATTGTTAGCTGGTAAAATGTATCATGGTACTGTATGAGATCCTTACTTTCTTCTTTTAAGATCTACTCAACTCACAGCACAGAGGTATCCTGATCCTGGAGTGGTGTCCAGACCCAGAAGAAGCCTTGCAATGAGGATCATGTAGTCCTTCACAAAAGACTGGCATGGATAAAATTTATAAAAGCATAACTTACAGTTAAAACACAGTGGACATCAAGAGTTAAGCACGATTTCTATCAGTAAGTGAACACAAGAGGGCACTTTTGCTTTATGATGGTAATGCTGCTCCATTTCTTCAGGTGATTCTATTTCTCTGATGCTGTAAGACACAGTCATTCCTTTCACCTGATATTAAAAAAAAGAGTCATTTGAGGCTAAGTGCTTAGCTGTAGGTGTGCACCAACCTGATAGAGCAAGGTGTCCAGCATGCTGATACTGAACACTCTGCCTGCAGCGAAGGGTAGGCGAAACATGAAGGCCAAGTTGGAGCCTTTATCACGCTCTTTCTGTGGGGGAGAGCAAGCACACACAGAAAGTACAGGAATGATAAACATTAAAACGGTTTGTCACTTTTCTGACAGTCTAGAAAGACAGACGGACATATTCTACATCCTTTCCATATAATTCATGTTCGTAATTCACACCATACAATTCAGCAGTAAGCCCTCTTGTTATGTACCTTCTCCAGCTTGGAGAGGGCCAGTGAATAGCAGTCCTTTGCTCTGAACTGCATGAATCTCATGTTTGATGGATGAGTAAGCTCTGTGATGATGCTGAGACTGGGAAACAACCTGAAACAACAGAGAACACGATGAGCAAAAATAATGAATGTAACTGACTTTTAGCAATTTGTTCAGTTCAGTTTATTTATATAGCGCCAAATCACAACAGAAATCCTCTCAAGGCACTTTACAAAATTATATACATTAGAAAACATATACAACTATATAGAGTTATATAGAAAACCCAACAACCCCCCTCCTGAGCAAGCACTAGGCAGCAGTGGAGAGGAAAAACTCCCTTTAACGGGAGACACCTCCAGCAGAACCAGGCTCAGGGTGGGATGCCATCAGCCTCAAACGGCTGAGGTGAGTGGAAAGCAGAGATAGAAAAGAACAACAGGAGACAAAACACTGGGCACATTGATAGTTAAGTAGAATTTATAACCTTCAAACTCATTTAACAATACAGTTAAGACCATGTCACAAATAATTATGATAAAATCTAATTTATTACCTGAACATTGTCTGTACATTAACAATAGTTTTGGCGTCAGCCATGTAGTCCTCCTCAGCACTCATGGTACTCTCTTTATCCACAACAACCAAATTATCAGCATAGATAATGCCACACTGCAGCAGGCTGTCCAGACTGAAACACAGACACACACACATAGACACACACAACAATGAGCATAACAGCAGCAGGCACCAATTTGCTGAGGACATGCCAAACAAATGCAGTACAAATGCTTCTTCAATCCCTTTTAATGAGAGAGTTAATGTAATGTATAATAACCATTTAATGAAAAGCAGCAGGGTTATATGAGACTCTTACTTGTCTATGGTTCCAGCCATGTAGTAGACCATAGGGAAGCAGCAGATGGCCTCAAGAAAGTGATTATCTGGCCTGCAGGAAACATATATGATGCAGACATTTAGTTTTCTATTGTCCTCTTTACACAAACAACACAACACAATACAATGACTTTAATACAATTATTTAATGTTAATATAAGGTTATAGTTTGTGTGTTTCCTTTGGTTTTGTAAATGTGTTGCAATAAGATGTGTTGGTTTGTTTTGATGTTGGACATTAAGGTATGACTTGTAATCCCATGTAGAAATTATTAGAGAGACATGGAAATAAAAATAAGCAACATTTTTGGAAAATAATTTGTCACTAATCCATTTTGCAACTGTTCTCTAGAACAGAAGCATCCAAAAAATAAAATCCACACACAATCCAGTTCACACTAAATGTGCTGCAATCACTTAATAGCTGCTTGAGGGATGTGTGTGGTTACTACTGCAAGTGATGATATGAAACAGAAAGTTCCACTGCCTCAGTGGTAGTTCAGGCCTCTAGTTAGTGTGTATTTAGGTTGAGGAATGAGTCCATCTGTTGCAGAGCACTCGAGAGAGAGAGAGAGAGATATAGTTAGTCGCTTTATTACTGCCTGTCCTCGACCACCACCCCTGACAGAACTCTACGTTATGCATCTGCCCGGTCCTGCTGACTAGAGACCCAAGGCTGTTGTAAGTGCCTGAATTGCGTATCCAAGTGCGTGGGTGTTTGTATTTGTGTGTGTGCGACAGCAATCGGAAGGGAGAGGGAGAGAGAGCTGCACCGAGCGAGAGTTTATTGTTGCGTGCGTGTTTCTATGAGAGTCCTGAGAGCTTGCATGAGGGGGCTGAAAAGGGACACATCAGGGTTGTCATTGAAAGCCTGCTTGGTGTTCTCCAAAGAAACCATTTTCTCTATCTTTTTCTCCCTTGTAGCAATATATATCATTCAGGTTCAAGGCAAAGCAAGTTGCCATGGTGACTGCAGCTAGAGAGAGCAGCGTTTTTATTTTCTTTCTCGCTCCAAACACACCGTCACTGTGAGCAGCAGCAAGTAACCTAACATCAGGAGCGACAATGGAGTCCCACCTCCACAGCCTTGTCCTAAGTGCTCGGCTGACGTGAGCTTTTAGCATACAAAACGTTTCCCACCATGACACGGTGAAAGACAGAGTGAAGGGGAAACAAAGGAACAATGCGTCAGTTATGGCATACGTCTGTGGTAAGGTGAACTCACGGGTTATCCAGCAGCAAGACGATAGGGTTGAGTTCTTTCCTGGGTCTGTAATAAGCTCTGAGAGGCACTATGAAGTTATAGAGGCCGTTCCCTGCAGTCTCAGCAGACACAATGATGAGCTTGTTCTTAAACCCATAAGCCTTAGCATCCTCAAAACTGTTGTGCCTGCAACCCTGCACAGAGAACAACAAAACAGACAGGTATTTCAGGTTTTATTTTATCTAATGAAAGACAGAGAGAAGATTGAAGGAATGTAAGGAGTGATGGAGGCAGCAAGTAACTGAGTGACTAAGTTGGAGAAACAGCGACTGCCCACCTGGTCCAGTCGTAGGCAGCAAAACGGGGCTTTTTCAGCCAACAGATGGCACAAGGTGGGCGAGCTCCCAATGTACGGCGAGTTAGGGGGATAACCTTTCACATACCTGTAAAAAAAAAAAAATGAATGACACATCTCATGAAACATACTGTGCTCATCTTGTATTTATTCATAATAATAATTTATTCACATTATCATAAAAAACATTTGAAAACAGTATAATATCAGTGGTGAATGAAGCGTTCCAATAATTTAACTTGAGTAAAAGTAGCAGAAGAACAATGTGGTCTTACTTTCCTAACACAAGAAATCTGAGTCATATATAAGTCAGGTAACTTCTATTCAGCGTGTATGCTTGAGTAAGCCACTCTAACCCTCACCGCTGATTCATGTAGTGCAGACAAAATAAAGATGTGATTGTGAAAAAGGCTCAGTAGTATCTGCACTGCCTACGTAAACTTGCTTTGTTGTTTTACTTCTCTTTGTCAAAAGGACAAGGACTGATTGCAAAGTGTTGTTAACCTCAGCTCTAAAATTACCGGAGAAACACAGACTGAACGAGTCCTCAAAAGGGCAAAAAAGATTATCAGCGACCCCACACATGTCCTCGTTTAAAGTAGTCAATCTAAAACACATCAGGGAAGGTGGGAGTGTGGTTTTATTCCAGGAACCATTTGACAAGAAATGGTCACAGTGACTTGTATATGGGCAGAAAAATGCATTTGCACCTTGACTTTTGCTTTTTATGATGTTATTTCCCTCTGTGTGGTTTGTATCAACTCTAATATTTGTATTTTTGGATTGTCTTTGTTTGTGTGGGCGAGTTGTGTGTGTATTATTGTTTGCTTTAAAATCCCCCCTGAGAATTGAATTATTTTTACAGTTATTGTTTATTTGTTCTACGTCCCCATGGTTAGGTTTTTTATGCACCATATTGATGTTCACATACACACAGAGAAACACAAGCCTTACTCTGTAGACGAGTGGCCTTTCTCATCTATGAAGACAGAGTCATCCTCTGACTGATCACTAAGGAGGTCGCACGGCAGGATGGAGGAGGAGTCTGCGAGCTCCTGGACTGGAGCAATGCTTGGCCGGCGGCTCCCTGTTCCATTCACTGTGGGTGGGACCAGTTTAACACCTGAAACGTCAGGTGGACTCGTATTCTGAAGATCCATGGCAACTGTACCTGTAAAAGTCGTTCACCCGAGCTTTGAAACACAATGAACCAGCATCTCCTCAAACAAAAAGAACATTTGATGACACTTTACGTCTCCTCTCACCCATGCTAGCGATGATGCTGTGCACTGGAAGCTGTGAGGGTCCGTCATAGAGTCCCCCAGCAGGGCGGCCCTTCCTCTCCTCCTGATTGAAAATGAAGGCTGAGTTCTCCTCCTTGGTGATGTTGATGTAGTAGCAGGTGTCTGTGTCAGCCATGATGTGGCGTGGGCCAGGGTTCAGCAGGATGCTCTTGTTGTCCTCCCTCTTTATGCCAATCAGACACACACCATATCTAGAAATCACATGCCTGTCATTAGCATTTACCTGAGGAAACTACCAGAACAGGACCACCTGTACAATAATTTGTGCACTGATTAAACGAACAGCATTACCAAGTGCTGGTAGGTCAGTTTTTATTCTTATCTGAGGCAGTAGTTGTCTGATGCTTAGCTTAGTGGTATGATACTTAGCACACATATCTATACTATGTATAGTGAAATTACTTGTATACATGTCTATACAGTCTATTTATAATGCCACTATGTTTACTTTCTAATTTTTTATTTACTTTCATTACTTAAGTGTGGTTTCCTACTGTCTTCTTATTATACTGTGATCCAAATATACGCACAAGAATTCCAATGTGCTTAAATAAATTGTACCTGTACAAAAGGCAAATCAACTCTATTCTGTTCTATTCTATGCTAGAGGCTACCTCTTTCCTCTTATTTCCAGCTAAGCTATAAATAAGCATTGGGCATATGGGTGTGAATGAATCTTCATTCATAAATACACCCAAAATGTCAAAATACAGTATTCACAAAAACAATCTGTTGTTGTAAACCAACATGTTAATCTGTAAGCAACAACAAATACAATTACAAGACATTGTCACCGGCAGTTGAAAAATTATTCTTTAGTCTGAAATTGCTGAACAACTGAAAACAACATTTTGTAAAGACTCACACATCAGAATTACCTACGTATGAAATTAAAACTTTGACGAGTCAAAAAAATAGCTGTACTTAATTATATAGAATATTACCAGACAGAAGAAGTGCACAAAATGTGTAACAACAGCTGGAAATGTTTTGGTTGATTTCAAGTTGTCAGCATCTGAAGAAGATGCTTTAGCTTTCATGTCAACTCACTTCTTGTGAGCATGAAAGGAGGCATAGGTGAAGCTTTTGCCGTTATACTCTCCGAAGAACTTGCTGTCACTCAGTCGGATGTGGTAGACCTCGTTGCCAGAGCAGCATCCGTACATCCTCTGCCACTGCTCCGGAGACTGCTGTCCTTCTCTGCATTCATTCAGAGAAAATACTGTCAAAACTATTAGGTTTACTGATCTGTTGTCTCCGATCTTTCCTGAACCTGAGAATCTCAGGTTCTGAACTGAGTCTCATGGGTTTTTCAATGAAAGCAGATAGCTTCATACATTTATCAGTCAGTTGGCTTCTGTCTAATATTCCCATTGTAATGACTTCTGGTACTTACAGTAATTGCTCAAGTACGTTTAATGGGCTACAAGAGATGCTCAAAACAACCCCAAAGTAGCAGTTTACATAATTACCATTTCTTACTTAATTAATATTTACATAAGATGACTTTTAAATTGTATTTCACATTTTCTTGTTTTCATGCGGTAAAGTACAAACAATGTGCTCTTTATTATCAATATCTCCAAATTCCTTTTAAAATGAGTTCCCATTTAACATCCTTGATGAGCTGAATGTCATTAAATTCATCGCGTGCACTCATGCAGTGCAAACATATACATAATGCAGAACATGCTCCCTCATACACAGTCAGATAATGGTACAGTATGTACTGTGATGTGTAAAGTCTCAAACTTTATAATACATAATGGTAAACGTTATTGATCACCTTGGGGAAATTGTGCTACAACAGTGTTTCTGTGTCTTGTCCAAGGACACCTTGACATGTGGTCAGAAAAAACCACTGACCCTTCAGTTCATAGACGACTCCTCTACCTACTGAGCCACAACCGCCCCCAGCCATATATGCCTTTGTCTAATAAAAATATACAAAGCTTCTCTTTCTAAAGAGCTGTCAGGAACACGGCAAGTGCCCTTTAATGCAGTTTCCCTCAGTCATTGACAGCAGCTTTTAAACATGATCCGTTTGCATGCTGTGAAAAATCATTTTTCTCTACAGCGCTGTTCACGCAGTTTTACAGAGAACAAATTCTAAAAAAATCAATTTAGGTTCTGCCTGTTCTGTCTTTTGGCTTAATACACTGTAGTTACCGCCTGCTGAGTTCCACAATGAACTTATTCACCTCTTTGTGCCAGTTGTATGTATGCTATAGGTACATCAGTGAACATGAACACGTGAGGAAATCTGAACTTTCAATCACACCAAGGATAAATTAAAAAAAAGTCTGGGAAGGTTATGGAAAGTGACTGACTGTCCACGGGAGGTGTGTACAAGGAGAGTAACCAGGGTGGAGGTGGCAGGACAAACACAGTTGAGAGCCAGCATGGCGTATTTGAACTCTTCCTCACACACAACATGATCTGAAAAGAGTAAAAAATGAGCTCATCAGAGAAACTGTATAAGACATAGACATTATATTATCATACAGTATGTTATTCAGGACATGTGCCCTATAAATTTAAAACAATTGTTGCAGGAGCGGTTTGAGACTATGGAACTGATACTGATTCACTTTCTGGCTAAGAGTATAATTGGGATATTAATAACGTCAAGTAAATTAAAAAATTAACCTATCAACTAAATAACATATTATTATCATGGGTCTTTCAAAGAGGTTCAGTAAGTGTTGAATTATTTCTCAGCTTAAGCAAATGATTTTCTTCAGTTCAACAAAGTCACTGCTATCACCTCCCAATTTAGTTTTATTTAAACCTGCATTCAGAGATTTTATCGTCAGCTGGTGGCAGCAGAACAAGCTGTGAACTCAACACTGACTTGTTTAGTTCACTGATTTACTTTTTCAGTAAATATGGTGAACTTGTTAGTAATTGCTTGTTAAAATTATCAGCAGATATGCTATTTTACCACTGGTGTTGCTCTCTACCATCTCCTGAAGGACATAACTCACCATTTAGCTGCTAAATGCTTCATTGTGTTTTGCCACATGTTCTGGCAAAATAATAGCTGCACTGTTAATCTAATAATATCAATATTAACTGCTTTAATGCAAAAACATGAGAGTTATCAATATTTTCATTTCACTCTCACCCAGAAAGTGAATAAGTCTCTTTCTAAAAAATAAAACTGTATCTTGACATGAATGCAACATTTCCATCAAAGTTCAAACATGCTCACCTGCAAATTTAACATGGAACTTGTTTTCAGGTTTCAGTATCTGGACATAAAGGGGACAATTTGGAGCAAAGTCCTTTACTGCCCAGGCTCTCAAAATGGTCTGATGATCCTGTGGGGACACAGTCAAAAATAACACATTTTCACTCTTGCATTTTATTTTTAATACCCTTTCATTAATTAATAATTGCATTTGTGAATCCACTAATTGTTCTTACCGCAGCCATGCGATCCACCTCGTTACGACTGCTCAGAATGAAACAAGCCTCTGCATCATCCATTCTACAGCAGCAACACACAGGTGATAAATAATAAAACAAAGTCAACATACAAAGCAAATTACTGAAGTATAAAACGGCCGAAAAGATCACAAACCTTGGCACAAACGGAAATGACAACCAGTCAAAGGAGATAGCAAACATGAGAGTGGTATTCTACTTAACATTGCATATAGATAAATCTGAAACCCTCCATAATGTATATGTGCAGTGAATGTGGAACTGTTTCTGCATATGATTAACATAGCCTGGAGAGTGCAGAATGCAAAACAAGTGTGGGAGGATTTGAAACGCTGCCAGATACAGGATGTAAGCCCAACACACACCCAGTCCTTTACTTCTAATTGCTCTATCAAAACCCTGCCAAATGTATAGAGTGACGTTACATAACCCATTTTCATCAAGGCAATACTTACTTTGGTGTAAGGTGTTTCATACCTTGTGTTGATACATTTGCAAAGGATCATTGTCTTCTTTTGATGTGCTGTTTTATGTATTTTTGCTTGTTGGGGAGACTTTTATTATAAAAGATTATTTTCTTAAACTGAAATTAAAACAGGTGATTTGAAGTTGTCTGTCACTGGTATTACCTAGCTCTAAAAATGTTGCATCCTCTTGCTGAATGTCTTTTTGTTAGAGTTTTACTGTCTGGCAAACACCCCTGTCTTTAACAAAACACCCCAAACTATAATACTGGGTTTCTGATATAGAGGTGTGGTCTAGGAGGCCAAACTGAGACAACACCTATAACATCTTTGTAGTTATTTCCTTAGACTTCACAGCTACATATTATACCACTGTTTTAGAGGGTTTGTAATACTAACAAAGTGGAGTAAATTGACCTGAATGTGTAGAATCAGTTGATTTACTACTTGAGCTTGGCTGCATTTCTGTAAAATCCTTTGAGCATGAATATGATTAAGACTATGGAAATAAAAACTTGACTTGACAGATTGGCAGTAGGTTGTTAATCCTTTCATCACTGTTAGAATATCCCACAATCTCATTCATTAAACTATCATGACTCAAACTTAGTTGAAGAAATGTGAGACAGATTAGTTTGCTTTCCTCAAAGAAAGCGGTGCATTTAAAGGCCTAGTCTCAATAGGAATGGGTACAGCTTGAATGAATAATTATAATGTTGTCTGAGTGCGAAGCCACACAATAGCGCTGACAAGCCTATTTGCTGAGGAAGGAATGAATGAACATGAGGCTGATATTAATAATAGGATGGACATCCTACTGATGGGAACTTGATGTTTTGTGGCAACAATAATGCCTATCCCAAAATGACAAATATTAATTTATAACCTTCACAACAATATGATCTGAGACTAGCTGTGCAGCTATTGAAGGTGTATGCAGTACCATCAGACTGACAATGAAATGTGGAAAGCTGTAGACTATTTATTTGCAAAAAGCATCCAGATATGATGGACTGGATATGGACACGACACACCCACACTTAATCAATGAAAAACAAGACTCTTCAACCATGCTATCAATTCTGTGAGGCTGCACTAATGCACAGCTAACTGCTTATGTCATCATGTTAACATACTAATGTTTTTTTAATGCTAATGTTAGTTAATTAGCACTACAACAGCTAGGACTGAAAACTTCAAATCTTAAATTTTGTGGGGATTTGATCATAAAACAAGTATTGGAAATACTGTTGTAAAAAATGTTGTCATGCAAAATTAAAATTTAAGGGATCGCCATCAATGATATCACAGCTCATCTCACAGGGTGAATATGAACATCTTCACTAAATTTAACTGCTATGAACTGCTGTCAAGAGCTTTCACTTAGAATCATGAATTTAAAACTCATGGTCGCGCTAGAGGAAGAGGCAGGGCACACCAAAGTCATCAGTATTCATCCTCTGGGCACCATGAATGTCTAAAGTGCTAAATTCTCAGACTATTTCTCCAGTAGATACTGAAATCTATTTAACCGGATGAATGTAGAATTTCACCTGCAGGTGGTGTGAGAAGAAAAGTTAAGCAATAGCATGTTGACGTCCTCTGTGGACCATAATTATCTGTGCAAATTTAATGTCAATCATTCTAACATCAGTTGAGCTATTTCGGTCTGGACTAAAGTACCAATCATTTTACAAAATGTTTCTGTTGTAAGAGACGCACATCAAGGTTTAAAGTCAGACATATGATGTATTATGGTGATTCAGAGTTTTGATATTTACTTAAAGTGTCCACATCACGCCAATCATCATAATCTTAGAACACCAGAACACAATTTGAAAAGTCATCTATAGTTTTAGGATCTCTTACTTACTTTGCTCGCAACAGGTCCTGATCTTTGAGAACAGACCCTTGAAGATAGATGACCCTTTGTGACCAGAGAGGGATCTGTAGGACTCTCCGCACCTGGAGGTCCATTTCAGTTGGGCACAGGATCACCACGTAGTAATCCTTTGAGATTACACAAGAACCAAATTAGTATTTAAGCATCAGTAAATGTGTTATCTAAATCCCAAAAGATATGTTTCCTTCTCAGAAACACTCCATGCAGACCTTTATCACATCTTATACATACATACATGTTGTCTAGAGTATAAGTGTGCATGTGTGTGTGTTTTGTGTTGTTCAGTACCTGCAGTCTGGGATGGGCGTAGAATTCGTTGAGAAAATCCATGAGCAAGTCTATCTTTAATGAGCTGACACACAGCACTACATGCTTCTCTGTCTGTGCTCTGTGGCGGCTGTAGTTCCCCCCAGACTTTTGTCTTTCCATCCAGAGGTAGATCAGCTCCTCAAACTGACAAACGACGAGTTAGAGCTCACAAAGAAAAAAATAAGAAGTTATCTAAGATTATTCCAGTGTCTTACTACCTGTAGAGGCAACACCACTAGAGCCACACAGATCATGATGACAACTAACAGCTGTGAAGGCCATATGCGAGGAGTGACATCTCCAAAACCCACAGTGGAAAACGTGACAATGCAGAAGTAGAAGGAATTGAAGAGGGACAGGTTTTTGCCTGCTCGCTCCAGGTGCTGAATTCCACACGTGCTGTTTTGAGCATGTTAAATGGATTCAATCAAACACAAACAAGTCAGTTTTTATGATCACCATGTAATTATTTGCTATAAACTATAAAGTAATAATAGACTGATCAGTCAAAAGTATCATAAAATATATCAATAAATAATGAAAATTTTCTAAAATTAAATACACTGTAAAAAATAAAGAGTTATTAAAGACAAATGCTTTGTACATGTCATTTATTATTTTTAGTAAAAAAAATTTTTAACTTTCTATTAGCTTTACTTTTAATAAAATAAAATAAAACTTACTATTATTTTAAATTTTACTATTCCTCTAATTCCATATATAGCATTTTCCTTTTTGGCTAGCAAATAGTTTATTTATGTATTGTATATTATATTATTTCATATTATATTTATATCCATTGAATTAAATCACTGCATTTAAACCAAAATAAACAGTGAATAACCTATTAATGGAAACTGCAGTCCAACCAATTGTTAACTAGCTGCAATGACCTAAACAAAGCTCTCAAGGTTACATGGTTAGCATTTGGAATTAATTAGAAATGTACCAACTGATCCTTTAATCAGCACCAAATTACTTATTTGTCTTTTTACTTCTTTTCCTAAAATACTTTTGTGCTGACAAAACTGTGTCAGAAAGACACTGCCACAAAATTCAACTGAATAACTGATTGTTGCTATCCAAGATTGTTCATTTGATAATACAAAGAGTAAAATTCACAGTCACTCACACTTAATGATAGAATAATCTAATAAATAGCTAAAAGACATCCTTGAAGAAGCAGCCTCACCCAGTGAAGACCAGGCAGAGTAGGGTGCAGATGAGAATGAGGACTTGGTTGAACATGGCTGAGTTGGTCCTCTGGATCGCCCTGTGGACGTCATTCTACACCACATCGAACAACATGCTGTTACATTTGACGCTTCATTTTAAATAAAGACATTAAACTTATGTCTAACACATCGTTTCCTTCAGTCATTACTACCAGGAATCACATCATTAGTTTAGCTGTTTGTTGCAAATGGTTCAACTCTTCAGGATTCTCCTTTCTGCAGGATAACTGTGTGAAATACACAAAAGCATGATAAAATGCAGACAGGGTTGCAAATAGTCCCCCAGTGGAAACCCTCTAGGGTGCAGACAATCAGAGCAGAACCAAAGCAAGAGACGGATGTGTTGCTGTCAACAGCAGTAGTCGTATTAAATAAAGAAGGCCTGTATGAATCAGCTGACCCGGCGCAGTGTGACTCAGAGCGTCTTGCCTGAACCAAGTCGTTAAAATGCTGATTAAAAATAGGCCATTAACAGAAACATTTAAGTTAATGGCTTTGACTCACAATCATGTTTTCCAAAGCACATTTCGCAAGCCAGCAGTTGAGAAACACAGGAATGAAGATGTTTCTTATTGAGGGCCAGAAGATCTGAGGAGAAAGCAGAACACTTCACCTTTTCTGAATTTGACCAAATGAAAAAAAGAATAAAATCTGATGCACTAAAAGAAAGAATTGTGTGTATTGCATGTCAACAACATACATGGGCACAGAAAGATCTGCACACAGTACAGTAAAAACACCTTCTCAACAGGCTATCTCAAAAAACTGCAGGTGCAGCAGAGTTTTTCAGTCTAGCTGAATTACTTAGGATGGTTTATACTGAAAACTGTATTTAGTATTTTGTTGTCCATTGTGCAACATTTTGCAAATAAAATGTGTCATTTTGGCCAGTTGTCTTCTGTTTCAGCCTGTGTGTTAACTGTTTTGAAAATGTGCTGTCAGAGTGGACAGACGTGTTAAGCAAATAAGAAAAACTGTAATGCATTCATTAGAGCTATAACGGTGCTACTGGAGAAAATCAGGGGATTACTAATGTCAGCAGGAGTCATTTTTTGAAGATGAGGCGATGAGTTGGCATGCTGCTATCCTCTGCGTATTGAAAGCTTGTATTGTAGCTGATAAAAATTACAACCTGCTATTATAACACCTATTTCAAGTCTCTTTTCACGCTGATTCTGACTCAGTACATTTTAACGCAGTCCACAGCCTCAATTCTCGATGAAAAAAAATTAAAAACCACCAGGTGGATTTGACTTTGTGGTCAATTGATATGATTAGGAAAAATAGGGTCAGTCAGAGTTTACCAGGTCATTTATGACATGCTACAGCAGTTTTAATACTCGATCAAAATAATACATAAACAGATAAGAACTATAATAAGTATTATATACATATATATATATTATACAGTGTTGTCAAGGCAAAACTTTTACCGTGATGATGAAGGGAACTGTGTTTATCATCTCCAAGAGAAAAGACACCTGGAATATCTGTTCCCAAATGTTCCCCTAAAATGAAAAACATGCTTAGACTTTAACAGTTTTACCAGCGCGCACATAATAGACAGTGAGTCACTGCAGACACATTTCTTCATTGTAGTCTGTCACTTTCAACGACCACTTAATCTTTCACCTCTGCCAGATCCTGTAATTACCGTCTATCCTTAATGTAGCTGGGACAAATGACTTGTGATAATTACACCACTTATGGATTGTCAATCTCACAGACTGTAAGTGACTAATTGTACAGACTGTATTAATCATGCTGATGTGTTTGAAGTCTGTTTTTTTTTTGGTTGTTTGTGTCTTACCTTGTAGCTCAGATACATCAGTAACATAGTCTCCAGGAAACTAATGATGGCCACAATCACCTGTGCAATATCGACACAAGAAGTAATAAAAATCTACTCATAAATAATTTACAACATAGCATCAGAAACAATCTTTTGAAAATGACGCCTGCAGTGTTACATGTTCATTTACACAGTCAAACATCTGTGGTTTAAAGTAGGTAATCAAATATTTGCACATGAAAGTTATGCCTGTTTTTTTCTGAATATTTTGTGACTCACTTGAATGGCCCAGACAGGAACCTTTCTGTCCACCCAGAAGATCAACCCCCTGTCAGCCACAGCACACAACAACAACACTTTCAGTATTAATTAAGTAGTTAATAATATATATCCTTGACATAATGAAGAATTGCTTTACCATCTGTTTTATACCGTTAGTTAGAGATAAATGCAGTCAAATAACACTTGTAGATGATAGGGCTGTCTGTTATTAGTATCAAAAGATAACAAACATAATAGATATGACAATCTGTCCACTGCACAATGCCAAGCATCGATCTCATAATGAAAATAGAAGCTGCATACAAGGTTAAGTAAAAGTGCAGGAAGTGAGGTAAAACCAGAGCTGAAAGAGCAAACAGAGTAAACAGAAACAAACAAACAGAGTAAACAAACTATTGTCAGAAATCAGGTTGACTTACCAGTTAATTTCTCTGTCCTGAACTGATCCATTCCACAGGCAGTCAACACTGCAGAGCAGTGACAATGGTCAGAAAAAGAGAACAGAATGAAAAGTTAATTAATGTAAAGGATGTGGGGACGTTATCTGTGCTGATGCTCTAAAAAGAGACTTTATACATCACAATTCAGCCCAGTGAATCTATTAGACTGAAATTAAAAACTAGATGTCTTATAGCTTTGGATGTTAAACACAGATTAAAATGAAATGTCTATTGTTACCTAAGTCAAAAAATAAATTTATTTAAAGATGTGACATTGCTTAATGATTTAAAACAGTTAGAATTCCTGTCACTTGTATACCACATTAAGTCTGCTGTCAGTAACAGTAACCTCCATAATAAAGTCAGAATTAGACCATTTTTTGTCTGTCTTCTATCTGATACTGAGATTTTGATCTATTCATCTCTGCACTTGATTATTGCAATTTTCTTTTCTCTGTCCCATCCAAGTCAAAACACAGCTTCTCCAGAACACTACTACAGCTGCTGCAAGAATCCTCACAAGTCAAGTCAATCACAAAACCTGATCAAATGACTCCAACTCTAATCTCACTTCACTGGATTCCCATACACACTGAAGCCGATTTCACAGTACTCACCCTGATTTATAAGGACTACGAGGGCTTACCCTCACACTTAATTTAACATTTACATTGGCCCACGTCTTTTGTTCCTACTGTTAATGTCACCAAATTTCTTCTACAATGGTCTGGTTCCAGAGCATCTCTGTGCTCTAATGATAAATGGGATCTGCACTATCTGTTAGGACACATGTTGCCACCTAGTCTAACAACTAACTTTACACTCATTAAAACACTCACAATAAGAAGAACTCAGATCATTTACTTAAGTAAAAGTATCATTATCACAGTGTAGAAACACTGCATTCAAGTCTTTACTTCAAGTATATTAATTTATATACAAATATACTTAAAGTACCAAAAGTATTCAGTAGAAGGTGGAGCTAATACTAAAGCAGGCAACCTCAGCTAGTGCTACACCCAGTCCTCCATCACCCTGCTTCACTACACTCTCTACCATTGTTTTCAAAGTTTTATCTCAACTTTTGTTTTGTTTTATCTAAAATCTGTTGGACTGTATGTTGGTTTTCACTGTTTTTTGTAAAGCATGATTTATGACACTGCAC
Organism: Ctenopoma kingsleyae; assembly: GCA_032353495.1. Lineage (NCBI taxonomy): Eukaryota > Metazoa > Chordata > Actinopteri > Anabantiformes > Anabantidae > Ctenopoma > Ctenopoma kingsleyae. Next base: position 5,656,002 of record JAUBNQ010000004.1, on the reverse strand, counting down.
TTCAAATAACCTGACTTGACTTAGACACTTTTCTCTCAGTGTAAACAAACCATTTGTTGTTGCCACTGGGAGCATTTTGATGTCCTGCAGTGTGGCTGCCGCTGGAGCCCTGACCAGGATTATCAGTCACCACTCTGATGATGTACAGCAGACAAGTGAGCAGCTTCAGGGAGAAGTTGAACACACGAATCCTGAGGCCTAAAGGGGAGAAAGGGACATAGTATCCAAACAACATTACACCAAAACAATAAAAAAGCATCATCAGTGTGTGTTTACGCTTGTACAATAGGTGCAGCACAGTGCTAACTATCTTTAAATCTGTTGATGCCAAACATGAAACTTGCAGGATTCTCCAGTACTTTATGTTTCCACTCATGCATTTGTGGTTATTGCTTTTACTGTGTGCACTCTTTCAATAAAAGAACATGGCTTGCATCATCCACTTACTCGATCTTTGGTTTTTGATGAAGAAAAGTTTCAGGCGCTCCTTGAAGGTGTTTTCATTCACATAAAACTCTACCTGCACCCTAATAGGAAAGAGAAGAAGAATTGTCACATAAGAATCAGACGCACAAACAGGAAAAGCAGCACAGATGTTTCCCAAAGCAGTTTTCAGAGTATCAAATTTTACACCGAATGAATATTCATAATGTTGTTTTTCTAATCATCTGGCTAAGGAGAGTTAGGTAATTATCTGTCTCTGATTTTGTTTCCAATTACAAGACAGGGTTACTATAGGACACGCAGCTTAAACTATACGAGTGACAGAAAAATGAAAAGACAATGTAAGTGTAGGAGATGTTCTAAGACTTCGAGACAGGTTGAAAGCTTTTGAGGCTGTGCTGCTGCAGTAATCCCAAGTTTTTGTTCGTGCCTGAAAGGTTCACAGTGGGAGAGGAAAGGCAGTGTGGTGTGGGTTGTTGGATGCACAGACATCCTTCGGTGTGCACTGCAGCAGCTATTTCAGGTCTGCATGACGGTAATACCGCAGCAAAGAGCGAAGAAAGCCCCTCAGAGATGAAACAGTGAACGCTGAAAGAGAAATCCTCTGTGATGAGATGTGAAAACAGCCGTCACATCTGGCCAGCAGCAGGGCAGAGATGAGCTCTGGGGGTAAAGGCACTCCACCTGAGAGCTAGCTGTCACATATGAGAGTCCTACAGATTGTTGTCTGTCTGTGTTTCACCCCTCCACCCCCACACACACACATATAGACACACCTAATGGTGCAAGTAATGACCTTTAATCAGCTCCCGTTGAGCACACAATTATAAGCTGAAGTGGTTGGGTATTAGTCATACTGTGGTGTCACATTGGAGTTTTAGGCAATAAGATGCAGAGCTCTGGGAGTAATTAGATCTTTTGAAAGGACTAATTGCTGCTGAGCAAGTTCTGTAAGAGCAATAATTTTGCGGCTCTGAAACAGACCAGCTTTTATGAAATCAATTCACCTTGAGGTGTTCAGCAACAACAGAAAGGAAGCTGTTGCTCAGAATGCAAACATTTTGCAAACTTTAACTTGTTCAGGCAAATGTGACATAAAATGATCCAGCTATAACTTGTTAGCTATGAAGATTTGCTGTTTTTATTGTTTGATACTGTATGACAGTAAATATCTATTGGACTGTTGGTCAGAGAGAACAAGAAATAGGGATATAACTGTTAGTTGCAACCGTATATAAAACTCTTTATATTTGAGCTGAAATTATGAGTCAGTCAATTAGCCCTTTGTTCAAGTAATCAGCAACTATTCTAATTAATTTCCTATGCAAACATTCACACCATGTGACTTCTAAAAAGTTTAAATCTGACATATTATACATGCAATAATTAATCCACAAGCTGCAAAACGTTAGTTGCAGGGGTGTAGTGTGATCTGGAAGAAGAAGAGCAAGAAAATGTATCAAGCTCTCTTAACCCCAGATTCCTTCATTTAACTCCCTGTGGCTATTAAATGTGAATATTTGCAGGTATTCTCATAGTAAACTGAAGATGTTTGTGTTTAGAACTGTTAGTTGACCTTGAAAATACAGGATAAAGATTATTTCTCTCTCAAAATATTAGTAGGTTAACTGAGAAAATAATTGATATTCTGAGTTGTCCTGCACTCATTCGTTATATCGCATTGAATGTATCGATGAATGAAATAATCAAAGAGCAACTGAACACGCAGACTTTTCCGTGCATATCAGCAGTTTTTAAGCGCGCTTATCAAATTGGTGAGCGCACGTTGTTTCCTTCTTCCATCCTTCAGCTGCAAATGTACTGAATATTTATATTAATATATTATATATATCATTCTCACAGTGTCGTGCTCTCGCTTGTCATTCCGCGCATCCAGCTCACCTCCACTGAGGACATCATGTGCACTTAGGAGCTAAACTTGTGGTCACTGCTACGTGGCCCCTACCTCTGCCCGGCGTCACTACCAAAAGTCTCCGACCTCCAAGTGCTCACGGACGGACTGCCCCAGGTCGGGATGACGATCTTCGGATCCATTGTGCGGGACACCTGTGGCTGCGTCGTGCAGTCAGTTAATTCCTACAAGCATCTTGACCAACGCGCCTCCCCGCAGCTCTAAAATAACAGCAATACACTAACTGAAGATGAATTATTTTTGAGCACTAGATGAATACGATGCTACTAACCTAGGAAATCAGATACAAAGCAGCACTTGGTTAATCATTTATTTTGAGAAAAGATTATTGGAATATTTTTAGAAAAGTATACAAGCTCTCTCTCTATTTTCCCTCTCTCTCTTGCGCGGGCCTGTTGCCACAGCAACGTTGGTATGACAGGAATAACCCTAACTGATGCTGGTGCAGCATGGTCCTCTTCAGCAGCACTGCAGCTCCCGACAAAGCTGTAAACATTCACTGGAGGAATGATCAAATGGGTGAGCATTTGAAGGCATCAGACTTGCAGCATGCCAGTAAAGTATCACAGAGGCGTTTCAAATGTGTCATCTGAAGCCCTCGTGGCCTACAAAGCCAAAGGAATGTGCTGTCTTCTGTCAAGCAAAAGCACCACAAGATATGGGGCTGTTTTTGCTCAGTTGATGTGGAGGTTTTTGCATCGTGACATGACAGAAACAGACAGGCAGACACTTTTCCCTTTGGATTTGTACAGAAAATGAAGACAAAAACAAAGCCAAGAACAATGCAGGAGGTGCTGCTCTCTTTCTGCCTCACCCTTTCTCTCTTCTGTCTCCCTCCTATCCCTCCCACTTTTTTGTCTTCTGTTAAAGTCTGAAGTAGTAATTTATATATGACCTCTTCCGTGAGTCAGTGCTTTTGAAAAAGCCGGAAGAGGCCACTCCAATTGAATGGCCTTCGCCCACACTGGCACAGCCACTCAACGTGGCTTTTCCGAGTTGCATGTGAAGACCCATAACTCGTGGTAACATCCATGACATTTCCATTTATACACTCTGCATTTATATATCACAAAAATTAGAACGAAAACTTATATATGGTTATAGTGATGATATTTACAGTGAAAAACATGCATGATAAGCACTATAAGGTGAAAAACAAACTGGAACTGCAGACAGTGGTAGAACAGCACATGAAAGGGGGTAAAAAGAGGAAATGAGGGAGTAACCTGAGTGAGAGAGAGAGTACAGCACAGTTAAAGCTAATTTTTTGTTGATATTGTGTGCATTTCATCTTGTGCATGCCCGCATTTGAGAAGGAAACCTTTGGAGTGATGGATGATGCCCGGGCAGATGTGACCAGTGACATTTGGGAGTTCACAGGCAGCTGCTGAACACAGGTCTGGAAGTTTGACTACAGAAAACCTAACCTGAAGCATCAGTCACACATCAACAACACTATTTACCAGGGACAGAATATAGGTTCATTTGCAGGGGGACAGCATAAAATATGCAATAATTGTTCAAACAGGAGATGTAAATGTAGACAGCTTTATTGAGGAGAAAACAGTGGCTGTTGCAAGGACAGCTGGGGAAAGGTCACCTTTGACTGAAAGCACTGGCAGAGCTTCTTGTTTTTCCTCATCAAATAGACATGTCAGATATTACAAACAGCAGTACAGTCTCAAAGGTTCACTGCTGCTGTAATCACATCTAAAATTACATTTGATCACCACTCTCTTGAGGTCCATCTGGCAGAAAGCTAGATTATGTACTGAATTAATAGCTTGAGGAAAAGCAAATATGAGTGCATAAGTAAACGCTCAAGATTGTTAAAATCAGTGCTCTTTGAGACGTGTACATTACCTGAATAATTCTTCTTTTTTAATAATTTTTTGACTCTTTGTTCTACACTTTAGAACCAGAAGCTACCTAAACCCCCACTGTTAGGAATCACAGGACAAAAACAAGTGATTCAGACTGGTCTTGTCTGTAACAGTCACAGGCAGCAGCAGAGTACAGAAGAGAAAGTACATGAAGATAAACTATGAATGAAGAGAAGCAGATAACAGAGATTGATAGTGAGATCTCATCTCAAATTCTGCTTGTGAATTAGGTCACAATGTTGTTGCTGAAAAACACGGGGTTTTTTCTCAAGCTTCAAATGCATTCTTAGAAAAATGTACACACACACACACACACACACACACACACACTACTTTACAACAACTCCTCTTGCCTCAGAAACAGTCCTTATTTCAGCACCATGGACAGCAGCACAAGCTCCGCCATGTTTCTGGCTTCACTTCCTCTCACAATGCACAAAATCCAAAGCACAAACACCACTTACTCCATACAGCAAGGTCAGAGAACACTTCAAATCACACTTGTGTATGCTAAGACTGCAGGGGGCAGACAAAGTAAACAATCCACGCACAATAACTCTGATGGGTAAGGGTGGGTAAAGTGGTTAGTATTTTTAAGCTGTAAGAAAGACGCTTGTTAATCAGCATTTTGGACTGTTGAAAAGCAACATGAGATGACTAACTGTAAGCTATAACAACGTTAAAGAAACCAAGTCAAACTAAAAGTTCATTTCATATTCCGGAGATAGCATTAAAACAGTAATTTTCTGTCATTGAATTAAGAAAATGAATCCCAATTAGAGGAAAGATTGGGAAGATGTGAAATACTATGACTAAACAGAAATACTAACCACATGCT
>JAUBNQ010000004.1:5638076-5650804 GCA_032353495.1 Ctenopoma kingsleyae | reverse complement strand
TTATGAATATATGTGGAATTGGATAAGCAGTTGAAAAGAAAGCACTAAACGTAGTGGATAAAATCATGGGAATTGTTGTAATGGATTAATATTTGAAATACATAGCAGTGTCTGTGGAAAGATGCTTGAGTTTGTGTGACCGGGCTGCAGGAGAAAGTCTGACAAAAAGCAGCTGGAATAATAAAAGACTTCACTAATTATTTCAGGTATTACTGTGTTCACTGTATTTTGTCCATATGTGATGGTTAAAATCTGGTAGGTGTCTGAGTTTTACACCTTTGTCACTTTTGACCATCCGCCTCACACCCCCTCCACAGCTCCCACGTGAGTTTATCTGATGTTCCCGTCTCTGTCAAACAGCACCGCTCAACCTACCTGCTGTGATTTACCATTTCTCTTCACGTCCTCACTGCCTACCTGTCATCATTCTGGAAGGTCTGGTCCCCGAGCAGCAGGTCTCTGAAGCGGAACCGTGGCGGCAGCGGAGGCACCTCACTCTCCACCTGCTCCATCTTAAGGGTGGAGATATCTAGGATAACCCCGCTTCTGCTGTTGGTCTGGAGTGGTGCTGGAGAGGAGCTGGAGGAGAGAGAGGAGAGAAGTAAAGAAACAGCGGAGAAACAAAGAGAGAGCAAAAAGGAGATGTGCAAATAATTGGTGTTTGAAAAGGGTCACACATAGGGAGCGAGAGATGGGAAACCACAAAAGGAAACATGAGGTGGAAAAGTGCTCTTGCTATTAACCAGTTTATCTGTCTTGCTTTGTAATAGGAGCTGTTCTAGCAGCATCCTGACATCATGAAGGCAATAAAAAGCAGAACCAGTAAACATCTGTTCACCTAAAACAGCATGCAAACCAACTGCTTTATTAACATGGGGCAGATGCAGCCATAAAAGGCAGCTACTTTGCTGGAAGTGTTTACTTGTTCTCCTTTCAAGCCCATATACTACAAAACAGGCAGAAGCCGCTTATACTGTGTTTTCTATATACGACAGAAGAGTGAATGTTGTTTGAAGTCTGTTTCTTACAGTTTACAACTTGATTTTATGGTTTAAACTTTATTCATGTAAGTATAATTAGATCAATACAGGTATTTCTCTAATATGGTTTTGATAATAAATACGTTGAAGGTGATGAAATAAATGGTTTAGGATAGACAAACTCTGCCATGAAAGGACTTACTTCTTCCAACACTGGTTTCAACACATGCAATGACACAGTTTAAGGTACACATCACTAATCCTGTGTAATAATCATGAATATATGACTCAGTTTAATCTCGACAGGAAATCATAAAAATTAAAAGTGCTGGATCGACAGCACAACTCTGTTGTCTGCTGACGTTGAGTCACCTCTCCATTTCACATCTTATTCCACCACAGCTCAAGATTCTGAGTAACATGCAGAGGAGAAGTATAGCATAGTTGGATGTTACCTTTGACCCCAGCAGAGGAAGGTGCGTGATGATGTCAGTCGCTTGAAGAAATGAAATGAATTGGAAACCCCAGAGTTGAGTGATTGGATTGATTTCTACCTTAATATTTTATACAGTTTTGCATGAAACATCTCTGGATAAAACCATGAATTATTTGATTAAATATTACTAATAGCGTGGAGACCTGTGGTTCAAATGTTCTCAGTCCAGAAACACCTAAATTTTCACAATCTGCAGAGAAGCAATGTCCATCCTCCATCAAACACCCAGTGTAGAAAAGTCCCAAATGTCTCTTTCTTCCTTCTTTCACCCTCCTTCAATTGCTCTACCTACTCTCTCCATCACAACATCTGTCCCACTGCTATAGTCCCCTATCAAGCTTGTCAAACCTACTGCATAATAGATGATGGGTTATTTCACGTGTGGTTTTGTGAAATCTATCCAAACAAAACCTAATGGCAGAGCGCGCCACTCAGATCTCATAAAACACACTGGTGCTTACGGGTCATTTAAGGCATCTAAATGTTTTCACTGAGAAAACAGAGTGAGAGGTTTTATGGCTGGTGATGTGTCACTTAACAACACACCTGTATGTCTTCTTTGTCCCAAAGCTCTATATAAAAATTTAACCTAACATTTAAATATTTTTTTAAGTAACACACATTTTCCAAAGAAGACACACAGGTGCAGAGACCAACACTATAATGGGTTGTGGTGTTAGTCATGTTTATAATAGATCATATCCAGGCTGTAATACTGAAAGTTGAGACAGAGAGCAAGACAAAAACAGCTGAACACCCAGCAGTGGTGACAAGAGTAGGTGAGATCTGTACAGACGGATGGAGCAGTAATAAAAACTGATGATGGCAAAATCAGCATGTTCACACACAGCACTGCGTTAAGGAATATCCAAACTGTTCAACAAATGCCTCGTCTATAAGTCATGTCAGTGATAAAGAAAGGCACAAAAAAATCACAAGTTATTCATTGTTATTCGTCTAAAGTTTAAAGTCTTATTTCGCTCCTGTCGCTTGTTGCTTTTCTCTCTTACCGTGGCTTGTGAACGTTCACGGTCCCATCATCGTTCACAAATGACTGATTCACGTAACATTCACTGCACATGTTGGCCGGAGATCCGGCGCTGCCGCCGGACTGGAGAGCTGCGGTGGTCGGCGTTGAGTCCCCCTTAACAAAGTCGTCTTCCTGAGTTAATTGCATCGGAGGGTGATCTGTCTGAAAGAAGTGGACTCCCAGAGAGAAAGGTGCGCTCTTTTAGAACCCCCGGGGTGTTTTCTCCCCGCACAGTACCAGTGCAACCCCTCACCTATGCAGGTGCATCTTGGAGGTTTGGAAGAGTTTGTGTCAGCCTACGCAGACAGGAGACTGCGAGCAACGTGACAACTGCCTGACGAACTGTGTCAACAGGCAAACTGAAAGATGCAAATGGAAAAGAAATTTGGTTGGCAGGAAGAAATAAGGCTGGCAGGGAAATATTCTGGGAGATGCACAGGGCAGGTCTGCTGCGAACATAATGTTGGTGCCAGCTTTCTTTCCTGAAGAAGCGGGTACACCTAATGACATAACTGTTGAATTATCACCCAACTCTTTATGAGCAGAGAGAGGTTAGCACCATCTGTTGGAGCCTCTGAGTCCCTTCAGTTTCTCCCCAGCGAAAATATGAACTTGAAATGGGAACACTGACATTTAGAAAACGACATAACTCTTTTAAATTGAATATTTAGAACCCGATGAATAAGGCCTGAATAAAAGTTACCACAAAGTTTAATCAATATCAAATTACTGTGACACTAAGACAAATATATTAGCATCTTCAAAAGGTTACTGAATTTCTACAAACATGAATCAGCACTTTGACATATTCAGTAGACAAAATATCATTATCAGTTTCACAAGACTGTTTGATTGTGCAAAAGCAAACTTATTGCAAGTAAAAAATAGAATTAAGTCTCAAAAGTATTCAGACAAAAAAAAGCAATTGGAAATGTTTTATTATTATTATAAGTAGTAACTAAAACTGTAAAACAAATGTACAGTAGTAGAGTAAAATAGAGTAAATGCAATATTCCCCTCTAACATGTATATTCCAGTAAAATATCTAAACATTGCAAATATGTTTAGAAACTCCACAAAGATGAACTCAGTAATGAACATACAGTAAAATGATCAACTTTGTGACAGTGTAAAGAAAAACTGAGAAATTATAACCATGTAGATTTTGCTGCAGAGCTGCTTTTTTGAATGCATTAGATTATACTAGTGTACCTAATAAAGTGGACTGAGTAAAGGCGTACATACAGTTTAATCCAGCTCCATCGTTATTGTTCGCTCCAGATCTATTGAAGAACATCAGAGCAAGTCGCAGAAGTAGTAACTGAAATGTAAACATGACACAGACACAAAGTGTGTAGGGGGCACATTCATTTGATTGAAGCAGCTGAAAGAGCTAGAAAAAACTGGAAAAAGGAGGAGGAGATGGGACATAAGAAAGGTAGATTAGCCTCAATTTCTTTCTCCAATATTTCATCATTTCACTCAACTGTTCCTGAATGTATCTCTATCCTCATCACGTTGTTTTTGTGTCATCACATGGCCCTAAAGACTTATTATTTAATGGGGTCGAGGTTGGAGGATTTATTGCTTCATTTGGCGCCACACAGATTCCACCTCTTACGGGTTTGCAAGATATCAGACAGCAGCAGGAAGCAATCATCACGTACAGATTCATAATAATCAAAATAAATATGTCAAAACATTTCAACTGCAGAACAAAAGTGGCTTCTGTTTAGGCAATGATATTTTTTTAATATTTTCAAAACAAAGTCATCTCAACACGTTCCCCTCCGACAACCAAACTACATCAGGGTTCTTTATGAATGCCTCTACATCCGCCTATGGAGATCCTAATAAATAAACTAAGTTACCTGGTAGGTGTGTATCAAAAGAGCAGGGTGATAAAAAATACTGTAGAATGGTGTGATGATGACAGGATGATTCATCGTCCAAATAAAATCTGAAAATCCCACATTCTTCCACCATGTGCCTGCTGCTAGTGTTTCTTCAGCAGCAGATTATCTCACATTTCACACAGAGGAAACCCTGCGTGAGGGTCGCATACTCTCACAGACAGCAGAAGAGGCCGCAGAGGAGAAAAGCATCACGGGATTAAAAGGCCGCCCTGCTGGACGAACGGTAATGTTTACAGTTCATATTTCAGTGTAACACCAGAACGAATGATTGCAGCACATCAGCTGCACAAAGAAGAATCTCATAAGAGGTGAATGTGATGTTTTTTTTTTTTTTTTTAAATACCAGCGAGGTTTATAAAAACAAACTGTTGCTTTGCTTTCAGTGTCTGTGTTGTAACTTTATCCTTCAGGAGAAAGCCATTTAAACTGAATGTTAGCGAAAATCAGAGAAGATATGAGAAAGAAGAGGAGCCAAATAACTTCTATAACGCTCCCAGAAGTGCCAGGAAATTAAAGTGTAAAAAGAAAAGATTGACTGACTGGATGCCTTCTTTTTATTATTTATTTTGTTGTTTATTTGATGACGCAAACAGCAGCAAGTAGAGGAGACGTGGGAGAGGTGATATGATTCATTGGGGAGACGGTGACACGAGGCTGGTGAAGAGTTTAAAGCTTATAATGGATGTTTGGGATTGAGTCAGCCGTTCTGACTCGAGTGGGAAGGCGTTTTTATTGCTGGTGTGGGGGGGGAGTCACGTCTGTGAGATTATCCCACTAGGATTATGCTTTGTGCAGGAAAGTTAGGCTTTGTCAGCAGATTACAAAGTGTAAATTTCAAAATGATGTTCGTGTAGAGCTGCAGTGGGATCCGTTTCAACATGTCGCGTTTATATTGGGCTGCAGAGTTGAACATAACATGACACTATGCTCACAAATAAATGTGTGGATGGCTGTTGTGATGTGACTGGGACGAGGATAAGGACCTCTGTCCGTACTATCATCAGCATTTATTGAAAAGGCTTCAGATTGCTCGTTCGAAAGCTTACATAAGCTTTGCTGCTATATATTCAGTGAGAGGTCAATCTTTTCTCCTGTGCCATGACTATCTCCATCTGGTGTCTGGGAGCCATCGTGCAGCCCCCTCTGAGCTCCACCATTCAGGCAAATACACCAAATACCTTTTGTAACAGTGGCAATACACTAGGTTTCTCTTCTGATAGCCTTTATTCCTTGGTGAGAGAGCCTTTGTGAAATGATGAGGTGACCAAATTCAAACTGAGATTTCACAATAAAAGCACAAAATTCTCAGTCATTTGTGAAACATGGCATTGCAACATGGAACATGGATCCACTCCCTAAGTAGATTTAAAAGGCTCATTGTAAGCTAAATAAACTGCAAATATTCTTACTTTCAGATTACACAAAATTACACACAAATAAAAACATATTTAAATGTACTATATTCAATTTCTTGAATACAGGAGAACACAAGATTTTACATTTCTAGCTGCTCAAAAGAAAACACTGTTTTTTTTATCCATTCCTGTTCAAAGAAATGCCAGAAAATCCTTTTGTCACCTTAGTGAAACTGCCTCTCACTGATAATAGTCCCTGATGTATCAACAGATCCACACATGCATTGCTGAGAGAAATATTTTTCTTTCTCAATGAATATTTTTGTTCCTACAGTATACTGAAGCTTTCAATGAACCACTCAGGATCCATTTATCACTACCAGATTTCCAAAACTCAAGGACTTTCTGCCTTTATACTCCTGAATCATGACGTGAAAATGAACATTAGTTTTAATAAAACCTCAAACTGATATTTTTAAAAAAAGAAATAAAAATTCAAGGTTATAATTTCAGCAATAGCTTTCCTGTAATATTTTCTGCATAATTTTATAACATAAATAGTAAAGAAACACATCAGTTATCAGGCTGAATCCTCTTTAATAATAAAAAAAAAAAAATCAGCCATTCTCTTCAGTAAACAAAAATATTTTTGCGTCGGCAGTATTTGGAGAGCAGAGAGTTGATTAGTTTTTTGGTCATGTCTAGGTATATTAAAAGATAACGCATATGATGATGGAAAAAAAGTCTGCAGGGTTAACATTTCAGGATAACATTTGACATCTTGTAAGGTTCTTTAATTATTGCTCATGTACATGGTAAAGACACATTCTTCACTAAACATGTGTTAACATACCATGTGCACTCTGCAGACTCTGCTGCTGATGTGAAGCCACAGTCACAGACACCTTCTCATGTGGTTGTGACACTGCATGTGGATTTTCAGCACATATAATTTGGAGGTCATCTTGTCAAATCCGGCGTTTTTTTTTTTGTTTTAAATTTCATTCATAAAGTCTGCAGACTCACAGACAGATTAATATAATATAGTATATTAATTACGCACCAAACAATCAAACAGAACAGTAAAGGCTCAGACATAGCAAGTAATTAAGAAGAACTTTCATTTGTTTTTCAATACTTGCAAATAATTAAATAATCTTTTGCAGTTCAGTTCAGAATATTCACATACTGTATACATTCAAGTATACTGCATGTTATTTAGGCTGGAAAAACTGAGTAAACCTTAATTTAAGCAAAACCATGTTATGATATGACAGAAAAATATTTATGTGTTTATTTAGCAGAGTATAATATGTTAACCCATGGTGTGAATACTGAGCCACTTACCCATTACTTAAGCATTAACAAGAACCCATGAAGTGTATATCTGAGTCCGTCTGAATCAGTCTGCTCCTTCAGTGCTGACTGAAGCCACAGCTGAAACATAGTAAGGTCCTTCTCTGAGATACGTCTTCAGATGGATGTAGTGCTGGCTGCCCAGTGTCTCTGCTGCTGTTGATGAACACACAAGTGTTCCCACCAGTTCAAACTTGGCATCTTTGGCCTCCTTCGTCTGCCCTGTTGAACGACTCAAAATGAACTCCATAAACCCTGGGGTGCTGATCATTAACCTCTGGCCCCATGGCTGAGTGGCAATGGCCTGAAACACACACACACACACAAGTATGTTTGTACAAGTAAATGGGGAAAACGGGAAAATGATGTTAGTTAGATACAGCTCGACGCTCACAGTGAATATCCGCAGAGCTCCACAATGCAGCTCTGGAAACGGCTGAGTGCTGATGTTGCGAATCATGTCCATAGGTTGGTTAGACAAAAGGTGGAACCAGGACTTTGTCAGGGCCAATAGGTCTTCTGTCTGCTGCTCTGGCTGCAAAAAACATTGTTGACCAATAAACTGATCTGAATTTTTCTCAAGAGAGGACTCTTAAAAGTGATGAAAGTATTGAATACTTCTTATGTGAACACACACATACCAGTAGAGTGAGAAGTTGAGATATGGCATCCAAGCTGCGCACTCTGAGCTCTGTAGCTCCAGAGCTGGCAAGCTGGCTCATTCTTAAGAACACAGCCTTGAACTTTTCACCTAACACACAGAGAAAATTAGACATAAATATCCCAGGACATCAGATTCAATTAGAACATATAGAAACATTCTGGAGAAGGAAAATAAATAAATAAATAACACACCGACCTGTTTTCTGCAGGACCTGCTTTCCCTCCACAGTAGACCCCAGCAATCCCAAGGTGTCCATAGCCACACCAATCATCACAGGGTCCGGGTCCAGAGCCATCTCAAACACTTTGTTTTGGAAAGCTGGGTAGGTTTCACAAACCTGCTGTGGGCTGTCCATTATGGCCAGGTTTCCAAAGAATTTCACCAAACCTAAAGGAGCGATATTCACACTGTAATGACTGACAAGGCAGCATGAAGTGACCTTATTAAAGGAATGTTTCACCATGTTTTAGTATTTTAGCATGTATTCATGATTTTATTTAATTTTTATATTTTTTAAGAGAAAGGAGTGTTCTGTGCTGTGAGTGGCTGGGCTTTCTGTTGTGATGTATATGCATTTTCAGAATGTTTGTCAATCTGCCCAAGTGTCACGCACATGCAAAACAAATCATCATTTACTACATATACCATGTATTAGTATAGACATGCAAATTACGGCAGATGCATTAAAGTGAAATCCTTTTAATGCCAGTAATGTTTTTTTTTATGTCATTAATGTAAGTTCTATTATAATAACACCTTTCCTCACTGGTACAGGACTTGAAATGCAACTAAAATTTAGTTCATGCAAATGTGAAATATTGACTCCGAGTAGAATTTTTCTACAAATTTTCAGTATTTTGTTTGCACTTGAAGTGTACCTTCAGTGAGATTAGTGGATGTGAAATTATAGTTGCCCTCTGGGAGTGAGGCTCAGTTTTGTTTTATGGATAAGTTTTTGAAATACTGGTGCACACGGACTGCCAGCTGGCTTCCATCAACTAACAAAAATATTATAGACTAAAATAAAAAAACACCCATCCTCCTAATATTTTATATTAAGACAGATACAGAGCAACTGTAAGTGAAAACATTATCTGTGAACTAGCTGTTTTTTCCTGATGCAGTCACTCACCAGGAAGGTAGAGGGAGGAGAAGGGGTCTGTGTCTGCACCTCTTATCATATTGGAAATCTTGTCCATGATACCCTGCTGGGCCAAATACTGCCGGCCATGCTGACTGTGCGCTAGAGTGGTCACCATTTCAATGGCTGTGGCTCTGGTAAAAAAAAAAAAAGATAAAGACACAATTTAACAACATGGCAGAAAAGTACACAGACACAGATTAAAAGGTGAGATTGTGCAAGCAGGAGAAAGGTAGTGAAAAGGTAATACGTACTACAACATATCTGCAGATACTACATTCAATATTTCCACACACCATGTCAGTTTGTGCCTGTATGACTCATCTCATTACCTGATCAATACATCATCTCCTGTCAGTTCACCCAGCAGCTGAGAAATGAAGCCGCTGTTGGCACAGTAGCCGAGGGAAATGGGAGATACAGATGAGATTTCCACCACCAGCTGCAAGAGAAACAAGTCGGTTTGTTTTTTGTTTATATTATGTATATATACACAGTCTAAGACACAATCACAGTTAATGAGATATGGCAAATAGCAAAACAACAAACAGGACCAATGGGGAAAAAAAAAAAAAATCGGGTTTGGCATAAGCCATGTCTTTCCATCACATAACATTAATATTCTCATAGGAACTGATTAATTAAAAATATTAACATCTGTTCAACAACAGCCATTTAACTGTACCTATGTGCTTGGTTACAGGCTCACTACTAGTCATACAGTACATTAAAACTTCTTAAACTCTCTTTAAAATAACTGAACCTATGTTGCCCACACTCTGGCATGATTTCTTGTTCTCATTAGTCATAGCTAATACACAAAATGCCAGACAATAAAAACATGCTACATTTAAATCATAAGTCACAAAGTAACCCAAAGAGATGCATATTTGACGTACCTCATATATTCTGTATCTGACAATGTCACTCGTGGCCATCACATCCTTCATGACTTTGAGCAGGTCACTCTGGAACAACTTGTCCAACCCAGGTTTGGAATGACTCAGTTTAGACATGGACTGAATGGCCTAAGAAACAAAACAGTTACTGCACACACTATAGATTAAATAAAATCTCATGCAGAGTATTTAAGTGCTTTATTCCTCACCTGTTTTGCCACAGCCATCTTCTCTTCTCCAATGCAATGGATCAACCCTTGAAGGACATCATGGTTGTTGATTATTTCTGTAATAGCGTCAGGGTCCTCCACCATTCTACCAATCTGAAAGAAAAACAGGAATACCTGATTTGGTTGATGTTTTATGGGCAACCTTCTGTATGTCTACACATGTGTGCATTTTACCTGTGTTAAGGCCAATATCTTTACAGTTTCATTAGGATGGGTCAGACCCCCCTGCAGCTCCACTCTGTAGTTCTGAGCCAGGTGCACAGGGCTGAGGGCCATTAACATGCGTTCAAGGATGTCCACACATAGCTCAACCTGCTCCCTGTCAACGGAACTCACATTAGTTACTTTTACCTTGCAAAACATTTGTTTTACAGCAGCAACTAACAATTATCTGCATTATTGATTAATCAAAGTCAGTTGTGTGTGTATATATACATATGTGTGTATGTATGTGTGTGTGTGTGTGTGTGTGTGTATATACATATATGTGTGTGTGTGTGTGTGTGTAATGTACCACCACAATTACACACAGTCAGCTGCAATGTAAAGTAATGAAATTGAGAGAAATTTTACAATTTTGATAATCAAATAATTCTGAGTCACTTAAAAAATATCAATATCCGGTTTCCTAAATGTGAAGATTTGATTCATTTTCCATTGTATGTGGATGCAGTGTTGTTGGACTGTACTGTTAATCTGACAAAACACATTGGCCTGTCAGAAATTTAAAAGTATTCATTATTTTTTGACAAAGGAATAATTGAGAAAATAATTAGCACATTAAAGGACAGACTCTATATTTTTCAATAGTCAGGTGTACATAGAAACACAGCAAAAAGGTCTTGCTGTAATTATTTCTCCTATTCATACTGGTCACAAAGAGATTGCTTCCTAAAGCTCATACAATGGAAGAGATGGGACCAGCATCCACAGCTCTTGTTCTTCAGAGTTAATTAAACCTTCCAAAATTATGTTGCAGTGGAGGTAAGTTTGTGTAAAAATGATCTCCACTTAAAGTGATTAAGTAGGAAGATGGGAGGGTTATATCAGCTTAAGGCTTTTGGCTATTGTCTTTAATATGTTTTAGCACAGAGAGAGGACTGGGGATTTTTCCAGGGATTTTTACATAGGAAACATTTTTGGTGGGATTATTTAAGGACCTGTATTAACAGAAGGACAATTCACATTTATGGGTTTGCATAAATTTTCCAAGCATTTTCCATTTATTCTTAAACAACAACTTTTGTGAAGTGTCTATCATTATCTGGGGTGACTGGTCCTGCACTCCGGGATACAGAATTTCAATTTAAATAGTATTTAAGTGCAAAATATTAGCTCTAATTTGAGGAATATTATCCACACTGGACAAATAACGTCAATAACGTTGTCTTTCTTTCTTAGCTCCAAAAAGCAATATAATGTAAATAACTCTAAAACCTCCTAAATATGAAAGCTAGTAACTTAATTTTCACACAGTTTCATTTTAATGATGATGGACTCAGTAATAAGGAGCCAGTCCAGGGATATGTGCCTCTACCCACACCTGTACTGTCTGCTTGGTAGCACTGTAGCCACTGTAGCTTGCTAACAACCAAGCTAGCACAGCTCAAACGCTGTCTTTTTAGCTAGGTTAGCTAACTTACCCTCCTTCAACGTTAACCTACTGTTCAACTAATGATCAACAAAAGCACACATGGCAGCAGACTGACTCAGCAGCTAACACCTCGCAGTGTAAACTAGTTGAATTGTGCAAAAACCAACCTCTGATTTGAGTTTAACAGAGAGAAAATCACATCGAAACGCTGCCCGCTCACTGAGTCTCTCAAAGCGCTGACAGGTATCGATAATAACGCTGTTTTTAAACTCTGTAGCTCTTCAATTGGATCCTCAGCACCGGAGACTTCCTCCAGTAAACTCTCGATGGAAGCAGCCATGACTGTGAATGTTTGGGGAAACCACCGACGAATGTAGCCGCCTCTTCTTCTTCGTGATTTACGGTGTCTGACACGTCGCATCAGCGCCACCTGCTGGTCTCAGTGCGACGCTCCACGTGATTTTACAGCCAACAGGCATTTTCTCAGACGTTCCTCCAACCTGTCCACCAGAGGCGGCAGCAGTACACAACTCAGTACTCAAGACAAAGTGCACACAGGTACTTGCCTCAAAACAACAACTAGTAGTATCACTTCTGTTCTACTCCACTAAGAGACCTGTGTTACTTTGAGATGTTGTGTGAAACAGCAGCTGGTAAAGGTGAAGCGGATTTGTACCGGGAGATATGTAAATCCATAATCATACATAATTACTGTATTTTTTTAAATATAAATCTTTATCTGTAAAAAGTAACTAAAGCAGTAAAATACATTTCGTGGTGTAATAAAAGGTACATCAAAATTGTATTTAATTAAAGTCAGTAAAATACTTAATTTAATTAAGTACATTACATGATATTAAATGTACTTTGTACTAACCACTCACTAATGTAGTTACTAAACACCAGCACTGTAAATTTGTGTTCATGATCAAATTTCCCTTAATTTTTTACTACTTCTACTCAGTGGCGGTTCTAGACAAATTTTACTACGGGGGCCAAGAAGGGGCCAGTGTTTAACCAGAGGGGCACATTAAAAAAATGACAACAAATGATATTTAAAGATTATA